>MJUU01061448.1:148012-179085 GCA_002080025.1 Modiolus philippinarum
AAAAAAAATATTCAGCTGTCTAGCCTAAAAGCAGAGCAGTCCCTTTTCTCAAATTTGAACACCTGCATATATACGTGATAATGTAACCTGTTTGCTGAATTTCATATGCACATTTATAAATAACAAAATATCTCAGTTTCTGTAAATTTGGTTTATGCATATGGCCATTTTGACCAATTATGTCTCAGTCTCTTCAGTGCAGATCATATCAAAACATTTGTTTGACCATTAACCAACCATTTTCCTCAAAATGTAAAGGGACCTATTTTGATTAAGTCAAATACTGTGCATAAAATTTATAAAATATGTGAAGCGTTCAAGTTACCATACAACATAGAGTTATTTCATGCCAGGCCCTACTAAAAAAGCTATATTAGAGTCATTACAATTGATGAGAGGGGTATATCTTGATATTGTTATTCTTTAGTTAATTGAATTCATGTTGACGATTTTCTTCCTTAACACAGAGACATGTCTCTGCTGTATGGTTATATTCCTTTAATTGGGATTCATTGTCTTAATGGTTAATGAAACATGAAGAATTGGAGACGGAAAGGGTTTGAAATATTCGATTTCAATTTAATATAAGTTATGTGAATCTAAATGGCCCACAGGGAGGGTAAATCCATTTTGACCAGTGGGGGATCCAGACTGTCTGCTAGAGGGGGGGGGGGGTCAACCCATATTTTATCCATAAAAAGGGGGGTTTGGAACCAGATTAAACAAAAAGGGGGTTTGGAACAAGATTAAAAAAAAACACCTAGGAATTTTAAATATTTTCGAACCAAAGTGGGTAGGGACACCCTTGGCCTCCTCCTGGATCTGGCACTGAAGAGGCAAAGCTCAGTAATATATATCCCCGCTCCCACATTTGATTCCTGAAGTAAAAAAGTCAACAACAAAAATCAAGTGAAATCAAATTTTGAAATAGCTGGTGCACAATGGCAATATGCACTGACCATTCTGTGAAAGTTTCACAGAATTTCTCTCAGTGGTACTGGAGGATTTTTTGTCACAAAGTGTGTAACCCTATGGAGGGCTCCAAATTTGATTCAAGAAATCAAAATAAAAAAAAAATCAGATCGAATCAAATTTCAAAATAGCTGGTGCATCATAATGGCATTATATACTGAATTTTCTGTGAAAGTTTCAGTGAGTTTCAAGCAGTGGTCTCAGAGGTGTTGTCGCCACAAAGTATGTACATGTAACCCTATGGCTGATCGAAAAACAAACAGACAGAAGAACGAACAAAAACCATGATCATTGTATACCCCCCTAAAGCAGGGGGTATTATCACACACTATATATAACACTCGTACTGTATCTTTGGTTTTAAACTTATACTAGATCCAGTGACATTTAAATTTAGTGTGTTTAGATCCCAGGAAAAAAACTTAAGGGCAGAAGTTTGCCATAATGAAGACACTCAAAAGACTTTTATTTTTTTCTTCCAAACATTAATGTTTTGCCAGTGTAACAAATGTATTACTATTGCAGTTATGAAGACTTTTTTTATTCCATTTCTGTTTATTACTTTTTATTATCATAAGACAGTCGCATTTTACAATGTGTCTCATTTTCTTTATTCCAATGTCAGAATTTGTGCGTTCAAAACAGGGGTTCCAGGTATTTTATGCTTACTTTTTTGACAGGATATCTATACAAAAAATTCCATAATGTGTATGTGACAAATACATGTATATTACTCCCCTTTGGGTCGTTGTCTCTTTGACACATTCCCTGTTTCCCCTTCTTTTTCCTATACTCCAGCAAATATAACAATTAAGCAACAAACATACAAGATATCAAATGAGATGATTTATCCCTGTGAAACGTCTTTAGCTTTTTGTCCATTGTCAAGTTTGTATAGCTGTTGAGGATTTGAGGGAGGTACAAACATGGTCCATTAAAAAAGCTTTTTTGTGATATGATTCATGAAATTCAGAAAATGCCCCAAAATACAATTACACAAGAAAAAATTTGAAATGCATACTCCAACTTTTACTGTTTACATGTAAAAAGTAATGTAATTTACTCTTATCATACACGTATGGACTTATGGTACAATATTTGTCTCCTGTTGGAATCGAACCAACCTACAAAAATGTATTCGCCTGTAGAAGACTTCATATATAGTTTCTTGTACCTTAAGTTACATGTACCTTTAATAAATTTGTGAATGTGTACACATTAACTAGTTAACTACAGGCTCAGCCTCAGTACATGAAGACTGAGCTTGTATTGCTCAAACCAAATAAAGGACTACGCTGAGCGCAGCATGATACGACCGCAGCATGTGAAACACTGAAATTTGAGCAAGTGACATCAATTCAAAATGGATGAGGACACAGTAAAGAGCTTGATACAGTATTTAAATGGACACAATTAAGAGCTTGATCCAGTAATTAGCTGCACACAAACTAAGGAAAATAATCAAAGCTCCGATGAAGCCCTGAAAATCTACATGTGGCAAAACTTCGTGGTCATCCAAGGAACTGCTGCATATGTCTGCATGTATTAAGTTATTACGTAATACGTGAAAATAATCGGATTGTGTGATTTCGTATGTATGTCAATTGTGCAATACACAGGTAAACAAATGTTTTTTAAGCAATTTATTTTGAATAAAATTATTTATGTTTTTGAATAGTGTACAAAGGGAGGTAAATCAAACATACAGACCCGATGCATTATGCAACTGCGTTGCAGGCTGGTTGATCCAAGACGCAATATAAAAAAACGATTAATTTGATAAACATGCATATTGTTTTCAATTTAATATCACAACATCGTATTCAACTCAAGAAAATGAAAAAAAATAACTTAAATACACAATGTATAAGATTTTGATAGAAACTTGGTAACTATATTCTATCGGAAGCACGAATATGATATTCTTCCACTGGCTGACTGGCAACAAATTTTATAGGGGTATGTCATTTTGTTGTCATTCGTAACTAATCTTATGACATTTTCACATGTACTAGTTAGTACATCATTTCAATCAAGTATAAACTAGAGAGTGTGTCTATAAGACACGGATGCCCCGCCGACAAATTTTTCATAAGAAAGAGATAGCCCAAGTCAATCAGGTTTAAAAATTTAACAAAGTCATTCAAGCAAAAAATAAACCAAAAATCACTTAAGCAAAAAAAAGTAGGCCAAATTGGCCCCCATTTGGATACCGGTAGTACCCATCAAGTTGATTTATTTTGATGCAACAACATTTGGATAGCATGTTAAGTCGATGAGAAACAGACTTAAATGCAAAATTTAACAAAAGTCACTCAAGCATAAAATATAGGTCAAAGCAACCTAATCATCAATGATTTGGGTAGTACTCATCAAGGCCATCAATTTAATGAAACATCATATTGTTATAATGCGTAGTTGTTGAGAAATGGACTTTAACGCAAAATTTAAACAAAGTCACTCAAGCGTGAAATATAGGTCAAAGGCACCTAACTGTCTCAGTTTTTTTCGTAGTACTCAAGAAGGCAATTAATTTGATGAAACATCATATTGTTATAATGAGTAGTTGTTGAGAAATGGACTTTAATGCAAAATTTAACCAAAGTCACTCAAGCGTAAAATATAGGTCAAAGCCATCTTACTGTCAATGTTTTGGATAGTACTTATCAAGGCAATTAATTTGATGAAACATCATATTGTTATAATGAGTAGTTGTTGAGAAATGGACTTAAACGCAAAATTAAACAAAAGTCATTCAAGCGTAAAATATAGGTAAAAGCCACCTTACTGTCAATGTTTTGGGTAGTACTTATCAAGGCAATTAATTTGATGAAACATCATATTGTTATAATGCGTAGTTGTTGAGAAATGGACTTTAACACAAAATTAAACCAAAGTCACTCAAGCGTAAAATGTAGGTCATGGATCCCTAATTGTTGGTGAATCTGTTAGTACTAATCAAGGTGCATGTACTGATGTAATATTATCAAAATACCACAAGAGGTTGCCAATATATGGACCTAAATGCAAAACTTAACATCGGGACGTACGGACGTACAGACAAGGGTAAATCTATATGCCCCTTCCACTTCGTGGCGGGGCATAAAAATATTGGCACCTGCACCACAAGACCTATGGCTATGCAGTTAGGAAAGGACATGATTTGCTAAAAATGTAATCACTAGAGCTAGAACAATATGCATGGAGGAACATTTTGAGGACCCATTACAGGTTTGTTTGCCAACCAAGTGGGTCTGTTTCCTACCCATTTAATAGTTTGGTTTGTTTACTTCACATTTAACACAACACGTTAATTATATATTTACATGTACGTAATAAACATGTCGATTTGAACATTCCTGAGTAAATTTCTTTGGCAATTTAGCAATGATTGCCGATGTAAGAGTGTTGATCAAACAATTAGATAAGTAATATTATCAGATTATTTGATTGGCAATTTGCAATTAAACATTGATTTGTGTTATTAATGTATGAATTTTGATTGACAGTTATTAAAATATTAATTAGTTATATTTGGATGGGAATGAACAAAAATTGCCTTCATGGTTTATGTTCTTTAAAGCTAAATATTTTTAAATTTGTCACAGAAGCAACTTTGGTTTAATGCGATTTCTTTACTTTTTTTAAATTATAATTCTAATTAGTACGGCATTTGTACGGATTACGTAATATATTTTAGTAAAATTCCCTCAAACAAAGAAATACCAATATAAGCTTTTTCATGCATTCAATCATTTTTTTTTTATTACAACAGACAAGGGTAGCCCCTACACTCTGTATATATATATATATATATATACACTTAAATGTGTTGCAAAATAGTTTGCCAAATTATAACACCATATGTATTGTGGGCGAATTGACTCCGTGTGAACCAGAATGTTGGTGAACCGACTCTGTGCAAACCGGAAAGTTGGTGACTGTGGGTGAATGTGCACTATGCAAATCTTTTTGTGGAAAATGTTGTATTTGTCTATTTACTGACATTTCCTGATGGGATATATGGCACAAGAACTCTCGATCAGTGTAGTGAGTCCACACGGGCTTACTGATGCAAACCTATGTAGACTTGCGACGTTGTTCAAGTATCAGCTGGTACCCTTGTCAGTTGTGGACTCATGACACCGTCCAAGAGTGTGAGCCTTACTAGTCCTATAATATATGACTTCGCACTTCTATTCCATATTTAACGTTTTTATCGGATTTTTGCATTTTTTTTTAAATTTTTTTGAAAGTGCGAAGTCATATCGGATCTTTAAAATTTCCATTAGCTCTTTCCGACATGATTTCATGTCGGAAATAAAATTAGTTTCCTGTCGGACTGTATGCCATGTTTTTAAATATATTTAAGTTTTCACGGACCTTACCATGTAAATCATTGAAAAACATACCTCTCTTGCCATTCAGACTATCATTCCCAACACTGTTAAATAAAATTATTTCCCAAGCGGTGCAACATCTAGAGCATTCGCCATTTTTCAATGAATTTCGGATTTGAACAACCGTGTTGTAAAAAACGAAGTTTATCATAAAAGTGCATGCAAGAAGTAGATTTCGCACGAGAAATTCTTATTTTACATTTGAAAATCTTATTTTTGATGAGTTTTAATTCATTGTCTCATGTAGTATAAAAATAAACAAAGATGTGAAAACATTTCGAGACGACCCAGTAGGTAAAACGAGTCGGGTATTGATTTAAATTATAATGACAAAAGAATTAATCACAACAAAGGGTACTCTTCTCATGGGAGCGTGTCAAAAAGACAATGTTTAGATGTCTATTTTTGGATATCTGGATTAATTGAGTAAAAATACTAAAAGCCTTGCAGGTATATATCAGAAATCTAGGGATGGAAAAAATTAACCCAAAAGCATTTGATTTAAGTAGTTATGGTGAAAAGCATGATCTTTTGTTGGAGAATGATACAGCATTACGCTTTTGTCTATATCGTTTTGTCTACGATTTTGCAAGTTCATTCTTACCAACTTTCGATTTCATATTCAAGAATGCAAGTGGGATTTTCTGCTGTTTTTGAAGATTTGGTACTACAGTAAACGGGAAAACACATAAATTCATTTTTGGGAGTGTAATTCTAAACCAGAGAACACACTATATGACCATGTTTCGTGAAAAACCATTTGCTACGGGTTTTTGGACATATACGATAGGACCTCGCGCTGCATGTAAAAGTCAGTATATATGAAAAAGAAACAGCGTGAGGTTCTATATTGTAGGACTAGAGCCTTACATCCCATCAGGACATGTAAGTAAATAGACATGTACACATGTATATGTGCAATATATGAAAAGAAAGGAAATGGGGTACGTAAATGTCAAGGAGACAACATCCCATATCCAGGTTAAAACGACCCAAAACAAAGCATCTAGGGGTCACCGTACGGTCTTCAACACAGTTTGGAACCTCACACCATGGAATGTACATGTACATTGTCAGAACATTGGGAATGTACATGTACATTGTCAGAAAATATTAAATTTATTTGACGAGCTTTAGAAACAGGTAGAAATGCTGGTAGAAAATACCATCATTGCAGGATAACAAATTTTTCAAAAAAAATATGCATAGTGGGCATAACTCCCATACAAAGCAAATGCAAGGTCCTGTCCACAACTACCAGTGTTCCTGCCCCGGTTCCTGCCATGGTATAATTATAGGTCTAGGCATATTTTAACTTGGGAAGTTAGAACTCTTGCTGTCCATGCATATACACATATATTGTGTACTACATACATATGGAAATGAAAAAAAAGGTAGCAACACAGGCACTTCCATACCCCTCCCCCTTTTTTCTCGACATACTTAATATACCGTTTCAGAAACAATCCGAATGACTGTCGTGTTGTTTTGGTATCATGAATGTTGTTTAAAACTGACTGCAACAGCAGATATGATGTGTCAACCTGAATGGAATTGACTTTATGGACGATAAAGTTACGAACTGCAAGCCCATTTTTGTTGACATTCGTCACTATGAAATAATTATTTATAGGATTTCATTTTTGTGAAACGCATTTCCGGTTCACACGAAATACACGCTCCACACGATATACACGCTCTGCACGATATGAACTGTTCCGAGCTTACGTACACGAACAGAACGAATTGAATCGTTTGTTTCGTGTAAAACGTGTATGAATGGTACACGCAACACAAGATTTGATTTATTTGAAACGGAACGAACGGAAAACGCGAGCGGAACGAACGAAACACGGAATGTACACGCAAAAAATGTAACGTTGAACGTTCAACCAACTGTATAAAAGTCTATCTTACATAGTTCAAAAGTTTTAGCCAATGTTAAAGTTTCGGAAGCACAGACAGACGGACAGGACAAAAAGAAAATGCCCAACACCAATTATCGATATGGGCATAAAAAAGGACAACATTGTAAATTGTGATACTTGAGCTGTATTTATATATGTATTTTACTTTATTTGGCACATTTGAAGAATATGCCAAAATAAACACTTTAGACTATGGCAGACTTTTTTTTCTATGATTTTCTACAGTGCAAGTCTCCAATTTACCCATAAACAGTTAATTTTTATTAAAATGCCTTTGTTATTAACTCCTTGTACATTTACCTGCGAAACATTTTGTTTTCATGTACATCCAAAATAAGATATATTTTTATGTAATCAACTGAAACAAATATGTTTTCCTTATTTTAGAACTCTGTGTTTATTTCCAAATTTCCAATAAATAGTTCATTTTCCTTCTTTTTAAAAAAAAAAGCCAAACTTTAAAAAACTAAAATTTAATACTGTCACTTTTCCCAAAGACACCGAAATAGCAGTGTTGAAAGACATTCCGATTCTGGTAAAATTTATACGATGAACCGACAATTTACATGTATTCACCTTTCAAATCTTTCATCAGATTTTTAATATTTAAATGATTTTAAAAAACAGGTCACACCTATCAAATGCTGTGACATTGGTATGATCATCACTTAATTCATTACATTTTTCATCAAAAGTATCACTCAATGCATACTGAATGGAATGTGTACAGAACTTGTCTTTTGTTTGTATGTGAGCTCTGAAAGTACAATTGTTAGAAATAAGTTTAATTATGTTTTCAGTAATGCTCACAAATAAGCAACCCTCCTCACCCAATCCCCATTCATAAAAGTTCATTGCTTCAGTCGTAGTAGTGCCAATTGTTGATCAAAACAACAAAAACGGCAGCATATTCCCTCGTCTCATCTCTAGTGAGTTCATCCCCCCTATTTTACAGAAGAAAAATCAACAATGAATGGGAAGTTTGGCTATTCTTTGGTTTGATCTCTGTAAATTTTGTAATTTTTACTGAAGAAATAGCTTCCTATATCTTTCAGAGATATTTTTCACTTGTGAGAGAAATTTTTCTTTTACCCCTTCTCAGGAAAAGACGAAATTTTTCACACTCGTGGAAGAAATCCGTTATCTTTAATAAGGACTCGCATATGAAATTATTATTCTGAAATTTCAATCTACCAGTAATCAGTGTTTTAACAAATCCTAATTATAAATGTATTTGTAACGTTCATTTTCAATAGTCAACGTCATGAATAGGAAACGACATTTCCGTTTGCCCATTAATCCGCTTCGAAAAAATATAGTACAGCAAAGAAAGACATCATTAACATGGATCACGCAGTTTTTTAACGTACAAAATTGGAATCATAAGTATTTTTAGGAAAAAAAAAACTGTATGTATGAATTCTGTCACTTCGTTCACAAACTCCTCAGATTGCCAGTGAGCTGCCGGGTTTATACATAGATAATCTCCTAAAAAATGAGTACTTAATCTTAATATAATAAAAAAAAAATGTTATGGTGGCAAAGGCAGGAATTAAAAGCTTATTCGAGTAACTAAAATATGCAATTTGTATTCACAAATTTACAATTCCTTCTTTGCTTAGTTTCTTATTAAATATGTCCCCTTCCATTGTCTGATGAATGTCTTTTTGAGACAGTCCTTACCTAAAATCTGTCTTAAGAAAACATCTTAGAGATGTAAGACTCTTTTTTTTCTCTTTTTTTTTAAATTTTGTCAATTTAATTCCACTTTTCTTTTTTTATGTTTATATGCAACATGTAAGTGTTATTTTTCTAAAATGTTCTTTTGTGGTCACTTATTTAAGCAACTTTTTTGGGGGTGATTTGAAAAAGAACTATTTTTTGGGGTTAGTTTGAAAAAAAGTACTACTTTTGGGGGTTAATTTTTTTCCGGTGACCAGCCTAGTTGAGAGTACCTCCCTGGGCCTACAATAATTGGAACACATTTTTGTAAAAAAAAAATATTTAACTTTCGGTATGAAATTTACAATACAGTGCTTAAATTAACAGACTGTAAAAACATCGCGACCTAATTGGTGAATTTATTGGATCATCCTGGGACTAATTAGTCCCAGGATCACCTAAACGAGGCGATCACAATGCTGGTATACTATAATATGGTTAACAATACCGGAACGGAATTTTATTCAAGTTTTGCATTTTTTTTCAAATGAATGCAAAAATACTGGAATATATACTATCATATCCCAGTATTGTTCCATAGTTTAATGTGTCATTTCCTATTTGAATTTGTTATTATTATATCAAATTTTATAGATTGCGGTGAAAGATTGAAATTTCTCAGTGAAATAAAAGTGATAATTAATATCAATTCTCTGTAAATACCAACCATATTATATAGAGGGTTGGGCACGCATGGTCACAGATTTCCACGAAACTTTGTACACTTATATAAATCTATGACTTATGAACAAAAATGACCCCTGGCTTGGTTGCCATGGTAACGGGTACCATGGTTTTTAGGCTAAAATAAGACTCATTTTAACTCATTGACCAAGCTGATCTTTTCTGGCTGCAAGATATATGGCTGTATGTTTTCCAGCGCAAAAAAACAAGTACTCAAAGGCTGCCCCATCATCAGCTGCTATGTTATCTAAAACTTTCAAATTGGTTTGTTTTGAAGCTGGGCATGCACTCAAAAATCTAAAGAGAGAAGCCCTCGATAGGGGATAAAAATCTGCTTCCTGACAATATGACTGGTAAACATTCATAAGGGCAGAATGACAAGCTGTCCTGACAATATGAGGTATTGTGACAACTTCACCACTTGACAACAGCTATGAAGACATCATACAATATTTCTGATAATATATTTTTGCTAACTTCAACATGATATAATGTGGGAAAACTTAAGAAAAATGCATTAGAAATTATAGTCTTTAGTTTGACTTTTCCTGAGATCGAAATTGCACAATCAAGGGAAGCATGGTAACAACATGACCACTGAGTAGGTTTAGATATTGTATTTATCCAATAAAATGAATCAACTACCACATACATATAGAACAAAGGACATTTTGTTCTTGATACGGACTTTATTACCGCCAGTATCAAGTGAGCCCTTCACGGCGAGCTTGGTGCGTTACACCGTGATCAAGTCTGCATTAAAAACCCAAATTTTCTTCATTTCTTTTTATTTTTCATTGGTAGTTCACAAACTGATACATTGATATCTATGATAACACTGCAACATTTTATTTTAGCGCCGTTAATCTATTATTTATTGCACTAATTTATATGCATAGTTCCTTCAACGTAACGTATTACTCTTTTGAACACCACAAGTAGTACATAACATGACGTCAGCATAGCAACTCGAGTGTGAAGCCTTCACCGTGACCCGATAATTTTGTGATAATTTCCAGTTCGGTGATACTGAGAATATCATTATCTGTAAATCAAAGGAAACTCATATAAATTACCAATAAATTTAGGATTCTTATCCAATTCAATAAAAAAAGCATGTATCACTTTGCATGTGTTTTAAAAATTTGTGAGCAATTTATAAATCTAATTTCTTTTAGTATTATTCCAGTATTGTAAGTACATAAGAATTCAGTAATCAGGTGTATCCCAATTAAAAAGTTTAAAACTTGTTTCATGGCATTATATAAGGAATTCCAAAAAAGGCAAGTTATTTCTAAGAGTTATAATGTTGAAGTAATTGCAGTACATGTGAAAGAGTATTTCTATAACATTTATGATATCTAATCCAAAACTTACATAAAGTCCTTTGGATTTTATTCAGTTTGAAATAAAAATCAGCCGAATTTTTACCTAATTAATTTCCTGCAAAGTAACCGCAATTATTCAATCCATATATTAAATTTGCAACTGACCATTTTTCTGACTAGTGTTCATTATCCCTACCAGATGTATAGTAGTGAAAAATTTACAAACCTGGTGAAAACCAGGATTAAAAAAGACATTTAATGCATGCTCCAATTTGTCTTTGTTCATTCTACAAACTTCTCTTTTTCTGGAAGTGGTACACCTGAACAATTTTAAATGGGTAGTAGAACCAGAGGCTCACATATGAGCCTTTATCGATTTCCTGGTGGCTATTGGTCAAATAAGATTTTCAAAATATTGTTGTTTATAATCATCTGACCTTGACGTAAAACATTACCAGCCCCGATGCCCAATGCAACTCTCCTTTGCCATGATACTATTCTAGCAAATATCAAATGTCTATGTCAATCATTCCTTTGAACTGTTACAAAATAGTAATTCATGAAAATCTGTCGTTTGGTCCTTTCCATATTCTATGTTAAAAGTCAGGCTAAAAGGAAATTAATGAGCTACCATTAGCACATTATACACAATATATCAGAGCATGCTTAAGCTGCATACCTATTTTCAAACCATTCTGATGTACCTGCCAAAGTTTTACTTATGAAAATGTTGGACATACGATAATTGGACAAAGAATTCAGTATCAAATTCAACTATAAATCAAGCAAAAGTTTCAGCAAAATTGAACTTTAACAGTTGAAATGCTGGACTATTTTTAAAGAAACATTACTTGACATGACCATAGAATAAATAATATCTGAGAAATTAACTTGGAAATAAAACTTAACTAACTTTAATGTTGACGGGCCATTGGACTCTGAAATATGTGGTAAATCCTCTTTGTTCTGTTGACTTTCTGGCCCCAAAATGACCTCTTCCATCCTCTTTTGCATGTGTTTTAACTTTATCAATGGCAGGGATCAAATCTTTCAACTTTTCTTTAGATAGTCTTTGGCTATCATTGACAAAAATTCGGTTTTGGCATTCTTGTTACTGGATTCCTTGTAAAGTTGCACGACCAAATCACCAATTTTACAGGGTTTTGACTTCTGCTGCTGCTGCAAAAAAAAAAAAAAAATAAATAATAAGTTGATTTACTTTTTAGAAAAAAATCAAAATTTTACATCAAATAGATCGTAGTAATAAAACACCAACTTAGATCACTAATTAAAGACAGTTTTTATTTTTTGGAGCCAAATTACTACGAATGGTGAAAGTATTTTTATTTTTAGGGACAATTTTCAAAGATTTTGTGATCAGAAAACACATTAAAATTGATACCCTAATAATAGCTGTTTTTGTATTGATAAAACATTGATTATTCTCGTTTTTGGGACACAACAGTTCTTTTTTCTACCGATCTGGTGGTAAGATCAGAATTTGTGGTTATAAATATGAAAAAAATAAACATCGTTGAAAATACAATATTCATAATTCTAAGGCAAACCTGGTCAGAGAAATACTGAAAACTTGACATTGAGTGTCTGATATTTTTAGATCTTGAACTTTCACAGGTTTTAAATTCATATAATCTTATGAACCACAAATCAAAACCCATGAACCAATGAAATTTCCTACGAACCATGATTGCAAGTTCTTTCACTGTATGAGTCTTTCATACTAGTATCAACTTAGTATGAAAAGTTGAAAACTTTTTTTTTTTAATTTTCTCGGACTTATTTTAATGTAGTGGCTAACTTGGAAGACTGACTTTTTGTAATTGTATAATTATTTATTATTTATGATCATTTACATGTTTGTTACTACTGGGCCAATGTCACTGCGTGTGGTCTTTAACCAATGGTATTTATCAACCCAGTAGTCAGTACTTCTATGCTGACCTGTAAATTGATTGTCTTGAAAAAATGCTTAATACAAAGGAGTATCTTAATTTGCATATTTCTGTCCTTTCTTTTTTGCTAATTTGTTCTCGGTCATATTTTAAAAAAGTTTTCAAAGTGTTTTTATCAACCCAGTAGTCAGTACTTCTATGCTGACCTGTAAATTGATTGTCTTGAGAAACTAACAATGTCAAAATTTCTTTTAAAAATGCTAATACAAAGGAGTATCTTAATTTGCATATTTCTGTCCTTTCTTTTTTGCTAATTTGTTCTCGGTCATATTTCAAAAAAAGTTATTTTATTTATTGTCTTCCACATTTTTTGGTGTGATCTGCAATAGGTAAACATAAGTTTTTGAATTAGCCAAATGCAGAAATTAAATTTACAGTAACTTTGTTATCCATACCATCTATTGATCAATGAGTTTCCCAACTTTCTTAGCTTGGTTTGGTGCTAAAATGTCAAAGGTTTCTTCAACTGCAGTAGTTGCTTTTCTACTTAGTGATCTTAATGTTCTTGGTTTAAGCCCGTTTACATCTTTTCTAATCTGGTATTTTAAATGACTGATCTTACGATCACATATTTTTTGAAGAGCATCTAATTTGTTCTTACTTTGAATATCATTTTCCAAGCTTCATGATGAAATCTGTGATGATGGGATGGAAGACTAAAACTAAAACTTTCAAAATTGATTTAAGAAATAATGTTGGCATTCAGCTACTACTTTTATACTATTAGTAATTTGTTTTGCGAGTATGGAGCTCTCTGTTTGAATTGCATCGAGTGCTACAGCCCAACATGCAATACGAACTGAGAATTTTTTTCTGAGGAAAAAAAATACTTATAGAGTTTTTATTGCCAATTCTGTTATTCAAATATACAAGATGTATGTTTCTTTTTTCACTGAAATGTTTTTTTTTCTGGTTCAATACTAATTTTGGATAAATATGGCATTTCCTTCTAGGGATTATTTTTGTCACATTACGCAGCAAGATAAAATATTAGTACTCTGTTGCAAACGTTCCTTAGGGATTGACAATAGTATGTTCCTATCAGCATAGTGCAGTGATAATAGACTTATTGTCGCTCGGGAATAATCGAAAGCGTCGATTCAGATGCCAACGTGGAAAATTGAACAGAAAAAGTTGAAATACAACACATTCAGGGTCATTTGTTTTAGTGTACAGAAAAAATACATACTTACTATTAGTATGTCTGATTTAGGCTGTGAATTACATGCTGAATCAATATTTTCTGTTTCTTGATGACTATCCAGAATCTGTGATTAAACAGAAATTCTGAGTATCATAATAATTTCTACAATAATAATAAATTGAAATTCAAAATATTTTCAAATGCAACATTTATGTGACAGATTATTAGATTGGTCAACACAGAGTGTAAATTACACTATGACCATGCCTGGGACAAAATAGATTCCCTTCTAGTCTGGTTCCTTCTCCACCTTTAAATACTTCAAATACAAATTAATACACGAAATTGTCTGTTTGCAATAGAATCGCAATTACAGTAGATTAAATCTGGAGTCAATCTTGATTTGACGGTAAAAAATATCCAGTTACAGGCTCTGCTATTTGTCACCTGTAAACTGCATTTGACTGTCAAATATATTGTTGATGCCCGCAAGCATTCAAATAATGCACATGCTTATTACCAACCTGCAAACTTGTTGATAATCAACTTTTCAATTGTCAATATGTCAAGTGTTGACCTTTGTCAGGGCCAATTCCCTTTCAGATGAATGTGCTATTATGAAAGCTGATACAGATACAATGTAGGTTATTTGACTAAGGGAAACAAGTCATAAAAATATGGGTTTTTTTGTACTTACAAAAAGTTGCTGTGGCTCACACACCTCATTTTCATTTAACTGGTTTTCTGTTAATCCTGAGCTGTTTTCAAGTGTTGTCCCTTCTTAGATCAAATATGTTTACAATATTAAAAAATCTGAACCTAGTGAACATATACCTTATAAGAAGCCATTAAGTTAATAGGTTGAGTGACTGCAGCTTGAGAAAAAAATCAGAAACAAGTGAATGTTTGTTATTTTCATAATTACACCATCTGATACGCAAATAGTTGTATATAAGCATACTAACTCTTTTTTCAACTAATGTAATAATTCTCTGTGACATTTCAGGATATATTGTGCAGAAACTTAACAATTGTCAAATTTGTGTTTTTTTCAGAATTTATGACCTTGACCTTTGATGCATAAACCAAAATATTGTTAGAGTGTTCCTCGTTTTCATTCGTACTGACGGACAGAGGAACGAATGAACAGACAGACGGACAGACAAGCGTAAAAACAATATGATATCCTCTTGACTTTCCGTCGAAGGCCATAAAAATATCGAATTTTTGGTCTATTTCTAGAATTGTGATCTTGACCTTTATCGCATAAAGATCAAATCGACGAGATTCCTTCTCTTATCATAAGTCATGTCTTTGCCAAGTTTCATTTCGATGTGGCATATGGTTCTAGAAATATTGTGCGGGAAGAAATGAAGATAATGATTTTGTTCTATTTTAAGAAGTTGTTACCTTAACCTTTGTCCCGGAAAACTCAAAATCAATAGGGTTCCACATCTGGTCATAAATGATTTCTGTGCCAAGTTTCATTCAGATGTGAATTGTGGTTCTGGAGATATTGTGCGGAATTAGATAAAATGTCAATTGTTATTCTATTTTGAGAAGTTGTGACCTTTACATCTGGTGCAAAAACCTCAAAATCGATTCGTTTCCTGTATCTATGTTTGTTCAAAGTTTTATTTAGATATGCTAGTGGTTCTTAAAATACGTGAAAAACAAATTGCATCGGCAAAAGAATACCGAAGCAAAAACGAGGAAAGGGGAAATTCTAAAATCATAAATCCAAAATCACGGCAATTCACAGCAACACGAATTGAGACAGTAAAAAAATTAGGCCCAGATGCACAGACACCATTCATCAAATAATCAGTTGAGTTCGACTTGGTCCCAACTCAACTAAAAATTTGGGCAGGCGTTCTCCTTACAAATGATACATATTTTTGATAGCTGAACTAAAACAAAATCCACTTTCAGAATTATCTTTGGCAGGGGTTTCAAATCAAAGATTATTACCAATTTTCCACAATATTTCTTCCTTTAAATGTGAAAAGGGGGAAACATATATACGCCCGTAAGATCCATCCCTATCTCTTCCATGGTTTCAACATTCTCAAAGTTTTGAAACAGGGAAACTGACCTTGGACATACAGGGATGGAATATTCTGAATTAAAAGTTTTAGTTTATAGCAGGATCAGCTCACAAGATTATCGAAAAGGTATTATGCACTTAATATATTAGGAAAAGACTCGATCTGACATGTTATCTTCTTTCGACAAAATTCACATGAAGCTGAAATTAAGAAATAAAGAAGTATATGTGTTTCCAGGATTAACGTCTCATCAGCAGCATTAGAACCAAACAATAACTAAAAATCCAAAATCCAAAAGAGGTCGAAAAAATATTCATTACCCATAAGAAACTGTGGACACAGGATATTTCTAACGCACCCCTTGCATTGCTTTACTTTGTACATTAATCTACTGCAGCAGTCATAATAATAACATATTAATTTCTTAACTGTGCTCACAACTTCCTTGTGAGAAAAAAAATGGTGTGATCATTCATGCATAACTGAGGGATCAGGGCCACTATCTGGTGTAAATCAGTATGTATTCTTCAAGATGCATCTGCAAGTCATATATCAAGTGACTGTAGCACCCGTTAAATCTAATTGCTTTCTAAAAACCAAGGTATTGTTCATGCATGAGTATGGGGTCTGCTCCCAAATCTGGCCATTTAATTGGTATGTATTCCCAAACACCTATCATACTACCTGTAAAATATCAAGCAGCTAAGACTACTGATATAGGCTGAACTAACTGTTTGCAAAACCTTAGGGGGGGGGTTGTTCATGCATTATTAAGGAGGAAGATCCCTGTCTGGGTGTGAAAAAGGTATGCTCTAAAGGACTACTAGTACAGGTCGTACAAACTGCTATACTTAACTAAGGCGTCAGAGCTACCATTTGGGTGTGGAATCCGTATGTACTCCTTAACAAGCAAATGCATGTCAAATATCAAGTGGACAGGAATGTACAGTCTGTACAAACTTGCTGCTGTCTTAAAATTTTAAGTGATTGTTCATACTTAACTAAGAGGCCATGACCACCATCTTGGTGTAATATGGTTATATACATACTCCTCAAGACATAACATTAAGTCAGATACTACTGGTACAGGCTGTATAAACTGCTTGCTAAAAACTTTGAGTGATCGTTCATGTTTGACTAAGGGACCAGGGCCAAAAACTAGGTAAAGATTTGAGTTGTACCCATAACAATGCAACTGCACATGAAATATTATGGACCTACATCATAGATAAGCTTGTTAATTATTTAATTCCCAATAGTTTCCAATTGTATCCCTAGGTCTGTATACTTAGGAATACAATTGGAAACCAAAAACCTCTTATCCAGAAATTTGTTTCGGCATTGTTTGATTTGAATTATATTTGTTTTTCTTCGTCATTTACTTTGTCTGTCTGTTTGTACCCCTTATATTTCATTGTATTCCACATTTTCCATTTCAGCGGTTTATTTGTTATTCATTTGAACATTCATAAAATCATCTAAGAACTTTTTTTTACTTATCTAATGTACAGACAATGTGAAACTTTTTTTTGTTTTTAAACTATCAAGTTCAGAATTGAATCAGCAAATATCCAGTATAAAATTTTCATTTCTCAATTCTGTTTTATTAATGTGACATTTTGTGTAAGCTTTAAATCTGAATTGTCATATTTCAATTTCCGTGTTATAAAAGTATAATTATTTTGATAGGAGCGTAAATTATTCACTTTTCATCCCTTCATTTCATAGCTTTTCAATGCTCGAAATTAAACTTACAAAGAGGGGATTCCAATTATTTAATTTGGCTGATGGAATGGACACACCCATCTTAATATAATCATCATTAACATTGTTTTCATCAAATTTGACATTTTTGGAATCAAAGATCACAACTATGTAGCTTCTTACTAAGGTTTGAAAACATTTATTTAAGCAACACAACGTATACATTATAATCAAGTATTAGACATGCTTATGAAAATATATCAAATTAAATCCTGGTACATGTACAAATACTATTTTCTGTTATTATGATATTTGCAAGACTGAAGTATTAAACGACAGATTTTTTACCCAAAGCTATGTAATATTACATTGAATTGACTGGTAAAAATACGCGTGCTCTGTAGTCATATATACAAGTGAACAAATCTTGTTTACTTTTTGGTATCAAAATGCTTCCATACTGAAGGGACATTTTTTGGTCACTCCTGGCAGCGAAAACGGGCGAAATCAATTGATGGCAAATATGCTTTATAAAAATATCAGAATTTGGGCGTTCCAATTCGAAACTAGTTACAATTTAATACAAAAACAGACTTATGTTTTAGTTGATATACTAGGAAGTTTTTTTTACAACAATGCATATTTACAGTTGCAGGAAACCATTAATAACTACAGATGGTATTACTTACATATTTATAAATAAGCATAAGCTATACAATGATCAATCACAATTTCATTCAATATATTTGTATGAATATGTTTTTTATAAATGTCGTTTGATTATAACAGCAAATGCTTATGTGTAAGTATGTCACATACTCAAACAATTTCCACATCGATGATTTTTGGTATAGATGATATCATATATTGTCAATAAAGAATTTAATTTGAACTTAATTTTGATTTTCTACTAATTTTAACTGTTTTCTTACAATAACCTTTAAACATAGGAGCAGAAAAATTCTGCTACACATTTTGTGTCATCAAATAATAGTTTAGATTCCTACGTTAAATATGAAATTAATGATCAATTAAATTTAGAAAAAAATACACTTCTCATTTCCATACCAAAAAATAATGTACTAATTGAAATATTTTTGGTTGAAAGTTGTACAAAATATTATCTTGTAAAATTTTAAATCTAAGACAGAAGTCTTGGATTTTGAAGAGAAATTTAGTGTCAGAGTGTCTCAAAAGATATATGCTATTCGAATAGTATATGCATCTCTAAAAAATAGTACTCCTAACACTTTAATTCGTAAAGGGATGGCTTCTAATGAATTTCCATCTTCTACAAAGACGGATGTGCTATATTTACAAAGATTCCCAGAAAAACATTGCTTCATGTTAACATAAAAATTAAACAGCACAACAATTATCAAAATTTAATAGTTTCAATCGAGTTGTCGTGTTTTAGATTTTTTTATTTTAAAATTTCTGATTTCTTCGAGTTTCTCGAATTATTTTTTGATAATGTGTTCCTTTATATATTACAACTATAGCAAAATTATATATATAGGTGTATTCTTAAATGTATCATCGTCGTCCCAAAATATCTTTATAGAACATGATTGAGGAAGGTATTAATTATAAAAAGAAGTTGACAGCTTATTTTTTAAACATTTCATTGCAACTTATTCCTTAACTTAGTTGGTGGAAAACGAGCAGTAAGATACCCTAGTTTATGGTCTTCTTGATAAATCATAAGTGGTGCTCCAAACAGACAACGAATATCCGGTATATAACTTCAGAGCATATTTTACTTGACATTATAAGCGTCTGTGGAAACAGTGTTACATACAGTTTAACATCATGAATATATTTAATCAGAATCATGAACCACAAAATATGAGTATTTGTTGTATAAGAGAGTTTGCTGATGAATTGAAACAAAGCTGTAATACAACTTATTTGTACATGTTTGCAGTGTCGGCTCTTTACGTGTGATTGTTTTAAGTAGTAAGTTTTGGAACATTTTGCTCTTCAGAGTTCAAGTCTTAATTCATATTAATGTCTTTCAATATATTTTATTATCTTTTTTTTCACATAGCTGATCGAATTACATTATTCTAATTCTTTATTATATATGTATATATGCAACAGCGGGCAAACGTTGGTAAATGAGAGAGTTTTTAAGCTGGGGCGTTTTCTGCTAGAGATTTGAAGCAAAGCATAAAATACAACTCATCTTCAATCTTTGTAATGACGGCGCAATAGCCGTGATAGTGTGGAGGTTAGTGTTGTATCATTTGGTTAATGATGGTATATATTAATATTCTTTTTTTATATTTCTTTTTTCAAATACCCGGCCAAATTGCATGATTTTCATGTTACTTAAAAATTTACTTCATATATCAAACAATGGTGTCTGACAATGTTATGGGCCACTTTTTTGGATATGTTGATACCTTTTAGCGAACGAACGCGTATTTTATTTTTTCATGCCGTTGAAGACGATAATACTCAGCATAACTATAGATAATCTTATTTCATTGTCGATATAGATTTAGGCCAAACGGAAAATTGAAACAACAATACGTATTGACACATAAGATGTTAAGTTAGTCCTCAAAGTATACCGACTGCATAGCCTTCTGCTTTAGAAATGAAACAGAACTTTGAATAGAAATTATTTCTACATGTTTGTAATGTTGATGTTATAACGATCGTGGTATAGTAGGTAAAACATATTTGGTCAGTCTTGGATACATTTTGTTTTTGTTTGATGCTAGTTCAAATGTATGTTTATTATTATATTTTTCACGTATCTAATTAAATTACATGATTTTTATTTTACTAAAAACTGTCATTTATATTTTTACTCTATATAATTGCTGACATATACGGTTGTCTGAATGAATCCGCAATTGAATACCGGAAGTGGAAATTCTAAAACGTTAAATCAAAATAACATGTCACTTCACGTTGAAGAACTCTGAGATGAATAGTCCGATTCGTGAAATAATAAAGGTCATCACCATAACATTATTTAAAGATATGACGTGTCAGTATCCCAAATGAAAGCAGACATTTTCAGCTTGATTCACGTCTTCACGGATTTGACAACCGACTTTGACATTTTCCTAGATTGACTCACTCACAGTGTGACGGGTGCTGTTAACAGAGCAGGACATGGGCATGATTACCCTTCCGAGGCACCTTGTTTCACTCTCAGTTTCACTTGAGTTCACACTGTTAGTGCCTTTGTTTTGAATGTTGTGATTTCTTTTTCTGTGCTTTGTATTTATCTAACGTCGTTGTTTTATGTCTAGCGTCATTGTTTTCTGTGTTCTTTGTCTTTGGACTTTGAATTTTGTAAATTTCACTTCAATGTTCTTTCGGTATTCTAGAGGCGTTATTATTTTAATATGGCAATTAATGATGATTGTAAAAAGTCTGTTGTGATTATATTGCAACTGTAATAATTGAACATAACCTAGGAGTATCGAAACAAAAGTAGAAAATGGAGACAAGATATTGCTTTCAACAACATAAATAAGCAAACGTCAGTGTTATACTTCCGTTTATTGTGAGGCCAAATGTTTTCAGCTTACCTGGATTTAACTACTGTGAGCTGTTGCAATCACTTTCAGTCCGCCGTTCGCTGTTCTGTCTTGCGCAAATTTAACTTTTCATTAAAAGATATTTTTCTCTGAAACTACTGGGACATTTGAAACAAAATTTTGTCAAAATCGTCTTCGGATGGCCCATTGAAGAATCTTGTTTTTTAGGTTATCTTTGTACCCATAATTTTACATTGTTACTATGGAAAATCGCATGTAAATATCTTTCTTTAAAAGTGCCAGCCAATTAGAACAAAACTTGTCTACCAGCGTACTTGGGTGGTCATCTGCAAAAAGCTGTTTTTTTAAATACATGCTATACCCATTTTCAACAATCACGAACCTTAACTGAACATTCGGCCCTCAAGGAAAATTTTCAAAGCTCTTGCATTGTACCCTTCATAAAGTTATTTTTTCCAGGTTTATACAATATTGCAAAATGGCTGCCAACGGGGAACATAGTTTAACATTGGATCCTTCGGAGAATATATTCAAATAGGTTCTATTTTCTAATATTTTTGGGGGACTACTGTTTTCAAGAATGCCATAAAGTGGGATTATATTTTGAAATTGAATCCGAAGGAAAAAATTTCAAATGTGTCTCTAAAAGTATTATATCGATGGGAACATAATTTAGTCCAAACAGCCCTTATAAGTTTCTGTCCGGTTTTGCCGCACCTTATCGGAGATGACCACAAGCGGTTAACATACTTTAACAAAGGGACGATACGGTTAATACATGAAAATCTTCTCAAATCACTAAGCCAATCGGATTTACCTGTTTGTATCTCATCAAAGTGACGAACATTCTTTTGAAATGGAAATTTATGTGATTCTTAGTCACACATTACTTGGGAGGTCCTCTGCAAAGTTCGTGAATTTCATGTTCCATTCTCAGTCAAGATGGCCACCAGTTAGAACATACTCAACATAGGACACTGATTGATTTAAATTTAAATTTCTTCGTGGAAGCAGGAAGGGTCAAAAGCAACACCCTTTTTAAAACAATTTTGTCGATATTGTTCATTATAATATATGTCTTCCAATGTGGACAGCCTTTTGCCTCGTTTATTTGCTGTATGATTAACGTCTTTCTCCACTGAAATGTACATAGAATGTCAAATAGGGATTAAAGTGTAAACCCCATGAAAACAGAGGGTAACATAAGTTCTTCCGGACGGTTAACCTTGCCCTGGTTTTTATAGAGCATATGGTACATTGTCTGTTTGTCAATTTAGGAGTCAAAACCACTGACGTCTCATATCTATCTATGACGTCGCGGTGACGGCCATAACATTTCTTGATTGACGAAAGTAACAACTGCTGAACATATCCATGACTCAGGTGTTTGTGTAACAATGTCCCTGTTTGAAAAATAAGCTCTTCCGTAACCAATAAGTGTGAAATATAAAGTTTATTTGTCCAGTCCCTTTCTACCTTATGCTGTTGTTTCCTTACCTTTTCCATCCTACAAACACAAACACACAAGTGAGATAAAACATTAATTCATGGTGTAGTAGAATAACGAAACGCATTTCTGTTCGAATAAACACCACAAAATGTATTACTGACCCTGTGTTTTGTGTGTATATGTTGGCAGGTACGACCATTATGATTTTTTTAGATCGGAAGGGAGTCTTGGGCGATTTTGATTACATAAGAAATTGATTTTAATGTCGTTTTCTAACCTTTCTCAATTAATTTATCAAATCAACTGCTTTCAAATTCACATTAGCTATTCTTTATTAGAAAAGTCATATGAAAGATTACAAATCCGTAAATTATAAAAAAAAAATATAAGTAAATCTTAAAATTCTCTTAGCTGAGTGAAAATTTAATTTCGGTCATCGATGGTTATTTTTTTTTTCAGAAAGAAAAGTAGGATTAAACGTCAATTTAAGAATGTCATGTACACAGTAAAGTCCAAATTCAATTTCATTTTCAGTGCATTATACACAGTATATTCCAAGATTAATGTGATGTTAAATCCATATAACGTTAGATTTACTTGAAATTAAATCGAGTGTAAATGTGCGACTTACTGTATCCAGTTATCTGTCAATAAACTGGCATCAAATTTAAATTAAAATTTAAGGTTAGACCTTTATTTACTTTTTAAACCCAGAAAAGTACAATTACTTTATGAATAATATTATTTTAAATGAAATCGATTACTTGTGCTGTATAGAAAATCTAAAGTAATATCATTGCGCGTTGAAACTACATTTATATCTTGAGAGGGCGAAATGCACTAAGAGCCAACCAAAACATACAATGCAAGAGCAAAGAATGATGATCTCCTTGCACTGTGTGAAACAAAGTCTTTACAAAAAAAGTTTCTTAGCACTCTAGAAAATCAAACGAATGCTACCTGTTTGACAATTATTGCACTTGCCGACTAAAATTAACCACAGCCGTTCCTGTCAATTGTTAAAACATTTTTTCTGTTGTTTACGCTAGACCTTCACTAATCATTCAGGTTATTTGTTAAGGCTTACACTAGCAGATATAGTGTGATCTTGTTTGTCCATTTTGAACTTATCACGATCTTGACAGGCTAAACACAATTTTCTTAAGACTGTGTAAGACATTCAGTCGTATTTCAAGATAATTACTTTCAAGGACCATCAAGACCTGTTCAGTTTATCAAGATCAAACAAGAAAACTGGGTTCAAGGGCGATCAAGATGTGTAAAGTTTGTCTAGTTCAAACAAGATCAAATCGGGATCTTGTTTGATCTTAACAAACTTAATTCGTCTTGATCGTTCCTGAACGCAATTAACAAGTAGATCTTGTTTAATTTTAATCTATCTTAACACGTCTTGATCGTCTTTGAAATCAGTTATCTTGAAAACCAACTTTAAAATCTCACACTGTCTTAACAATATTGTGTTAAGCCTGTCAAGATTGTGACAAGATCAAAATGGCCAAAACAAGATCACTTAGAAGACAAAGGCTCAAAGTCCGTCCGTTTATTTAAAAAAATAAACCAAAATAAATGTTGGTTTATTTTTTGAAAGATATCAGTCAATTGTAAAATAACCCAGGTTATGAACTGTAATGCTATCTTTCACTTAATACTGTTAAAAAAAGCAATAACAATGTAATTGCTTGAATTTCAAAAACCCTTGTCTTTGGAAAGGAAAGAATGAGACAAAAAGTAATTAAAACATGGTTCAATAAGTTATATTTTTGACATCATCCACTTTACCAAAAAATAAATCGAAACACTAAAGTAACAGAACAGTAGATACCAAGCGAAATACTAAAGCAAGAAAAGACAAGCTTAATAGAAAAAAAAACAAGGTAATGTCAACAACAAAAAAGCAAAGATATTGGGCTTTTGATAAACTTATTCAAATTTAAGTCATGGAAAACACCAGGTTCTCATATAATGGTTGGCTGCTAACTGCAAAATTGTTTATATTATATTATATATTATATTATTATATTGTTTGTATTGGACATCTAATTGATGCTTTCATAAAGGTTGTGTTGGTCTTCTAAAATTAAAAAAATCTTAGTATGATGGTATAACAATTGTCAACTGCTTTCGTAAATTCCATATATAAGATTATGATCAGCTATATCTTGACTGGTATTTGGTTACAAAGTTTACGAGAGACATACCGCTTAAAATTTAGAATCTTCCATAAATTTGATATTAAGTGTACGTCAATTTTAAGAAATTAACGACATTGTTTTTGCAGACTTCAGTTAATTATTAAATTGAATTTTATAGATATCCACAACATGTTGACAGACAAACAACCTATTTTATTGGACAAATACGTTTATATTTACACAACGTACAATCTAAAGGTTGAACGTACAGAAAAGAATGTGCATGCAACTACAATATGCGGATTGGCCGTTTTGAAGATATGTTCATATATATAAATATCAGTTGCAAACAACCAAACTAATGATAATTGAAAATGATTAGAAATGTCTTGCTAGCAATCTGTCCGAATATGTCTTTATCAAGTTACCTATGGAAGCTTTAAAGAAGGCATGCCTAGATTTTACTTTTAATTCCGATTACAAAGGCAATTTCAATCATTGCAAAAAATTGTGGAAGATACCTTAAGACTATTGCGACCGAATTTGGTTCAAATGATCATGATGGTTCAGGAGTTTCAGAGAAGATCTTTGAATACGTTTGTTATACTTTCTAACATATGAAATTTGTTTCCACGTTGGATAAAGTGTAACTTGAACTGGGAAAAGGACCAGTCGGAACAACAATTAATCCCCTTACCCGTTTGTTGTTGCCCAAACAAATCAGTTTCATTAGCTGAAACTAGCAATGAAGTTGCATATTGGTTATGTAAACAAAATACAAACCTTAATGCATAAAATGCAGGTCAAGCTAACCAAAGTTGTGTGTCATTATCAAGATGCCTTATTGTGGACAAAAGCTTATTTATCTATGACTTCTAGTTTAAAAGATATATGGACTTTGTTACTGACAAACAGGCGATATGCTATGCAACCTTTCGTCAGCGGGCAAGGAATAAACACAAATGTTCTGCAAGGACCCTACTAAAGACTATTGTGACCAAGTTTCTTTCTTACGAACTAGCAAAGCAGTTTAAGAGAAGATGTTGAATGTTTTTACCATAGGGTCCAATTTTAATGTAAATTCACCACAGGCCATATGGATAAGAGTTGTCCAGAAAACATCTTTATTGCAGTGGACCACCTAACAACTATTTTGGCCAAGTTTCTAATGGTGCAAGTTTTATAAGAATGTAGTTTATAAATAGTTTGATAGCAATGAAAAGAGGACATGTTCGTTTTAGAGAATACTCAACTGATAAGTCAATAAATGAGCACACTCATGAGTATAACTGATAATTCAATAATCTTGTCGCCCTTCACATTTAAATGTAAAATATTAGGTCATTCAAAAAATGTTTGTTTGTCAAGACCTCCAGTTTCTACGTTGATTCGGTCTGGTAGTTTTTTTTTTTTTTTTTTTTTTTATTATTTTGGAAAACAAATCGAGAAAGTACATGCTTTGTCGATAATCTTCCAGTTTTCAACGCACTTCTTTCTTCAGAAATGTAGACATTTTTCTCGTCTTTCAAACTTCAAATTGTCATGCTTGTTTTCAGTGTGTCCTTGATAAGGACTTGAACACTCAAAAGGTAATCAGATATTTTGCTGTGAGAAAGGAGAACGAAACATAGGTATTCAGAATTATGCTTTGCAGATTTTTAGACGAATCAAAATATAAAAAAAAAATAATAATTGGAAATGTGAAATAACAAGTTTTTGACTTTTAACATTTTAACTGATGCAGGGGGGGCTTCAGAAACAAACTATTTATTTTATAGCGATACACGTCTTAAAATACCCGAGGTGTAACTGCAATTGACAGAGGAGTTTTGTCAATTGCAGTATACTTACATAGAAGATTTTCTGCTAATCTAAAAAAATATTGGCATGAAAATTTTCTTACCTGAAGATAATCTTCTCATTTAATCAAATTGCTCAGTTACAATAGTTTTGATGAATTTATACAAACAAGAACTATTAAAGAAGAAAAGTGAAGTTAATCTATAACTTTTACAACAATTTGGATAAAATAAAAATTATTATCACATTAATTACAAAAATGACTGTGATATGATTTTTCTATAACTATTTTATTAAAATCAACATTTTTTTTTCAAGACAATCACATTTTTAAAATAAAATTCAAAAGTCACACTTTTTGGAAAGGAGATCACCAAGCAGAACATATTGGAACAATATTAGCTCCCTTCCCAAATACTGTGTTTTTGGGATTTAAAAAAAAATATTATAATTTGTGAATAATCTTCACTTTATTGTTTAATTGTATATAAAATAATGTATCGGATGCATAAGTATAAACTATTTGTAATGTTTTGTTTTATTTTATCGTATACATGCAATAGTGAAGTATGAAATATACTTTTCTCATAAATCATTCCAGTTATTTTAAATTCACTAGATGCCTTTAATTGATTGTACTAATAAAAATGAGAAGAAATCTCCTGAGGTAAGAAAAATTTTCTTTGGTTTTTATGAAGCTGATTTCTAGGTAAGTAAACTGCAAAATTCAGAAACTCTTCTGTCATTTGCAGTTTAACCTCGGGTATTCTAACATGTGTATCGCTATAAATGGCCTGACAAATGTAAAATAAGTACAGTTGAAATGGGAATGGAAGAGTTCAAAAGTGTCCAAGAAAGCAATGATGTAACTTCTTCTATAGCTTCAAGTTTTTCAATAAAAGCAATAACACTGTCAATGTCCTCAGCTGCTTTTCTTGAAATTTTCTTTTCAGCAGCTAATGTAGAAAAATAGGATGTTATCTGGGAAGGTTCCAAGTATTCCTGAGGAAAGAACTTTTATTACCATCCTCTTGCATAAACTTCATGTTTCTGGATACTGCACTTGAATCCATTTTCTT
This sequence comes from Modiolus philippinarum, assembly GCA_002080025.1. NCBI lineage: Eukaryota > Metazoa > Mollusca > Bivalvia > Mytilida > Modiolidae > Modiolus > Modiolus philippinarum. Next base: position 175,922 of record MJUU01061448.1, read on the forward strand.
TCACCTTCCTCGAATATTTCACTTAAATATTGTTTGACCTATTCGCCAAGACGCACATGTTTTCTGTCCCTTTTCAAACCCCATCCTTCTACGACTTTCGCTGATGATTCCTCTGAAGAAGAATAATCATAGGAAAATTGTAGCTTAGCAACTCCCTCGGTCAAATTCATGCAGGTGATATACCATCGTAGGTTTACGTCATCAAGTGTTGACATCTTGTATAGTTGGAAGTTGTGTGTACCAACTAAGCAATGATCATAAATGCCAATTGTCGAACAACGCTGCATCCATGTCGTTTCTGGTCATTAATGCGGGATTGTTAATAAACAGAAAATAAACTGCAAAAACGCTCTTACAATTACTATCATCCGTTGCCATTATATGTTTTAAATGTCAACTGCACCTCGGAGAAAAATAAATGTTGTTAAACAGTCTTCAAAATGTTAATATATTAATATGGAGTAAGTTTTATTTAAATAAAACCTACATTTTTTACTAGAACGTTCGATCTTTTTTTTATTTCTCTTATAAAAGCCACATCGAACATTTCACTTCGGAGTAAATGCACATGAGACAGAGTCTCTACAAATACATGGTAAACAACAAGCAAAGAAACAACACTTTTATTGTTGTTCTTCATATTGAAGTCACCATTAGGCCTTCAACAATGAGCTTTGCACATACCTCATTGTAAAATTACAAAAACAGGATAACAGCAAACACCTACAATGGCCAGGAACTATAACCAGATGTCACAATTTACAAGCAAATTGCACCAGAAAACAATTATGAAAACAAGAGACAAACATAAATAACGATAGGAACTCAGGATAGCCGGACTGGTACTAGCACTAGCAAAAGCCAGTGGTTGGGTTAAACCAGTTTATGTTTTTCAAACCCTCCCCTTTCTCTATCCCGTTTCCCTATGGTATCATAAACATGCGAGAAAAACCCAATACAGGTAGACTACTAACTCAGCGACCACTATCTTGGAACTGAAAAGGCATATGAAAAAACGTAATTTTAAAAGAAGGGTGAGAGTGTGCTCTCCGCTAAACTACCGGTTATCTAAAGGAATTTTGACTGCTGGTAAAACACTGTCGCACTACGGAAGAAAAATAAAACTCAAAACTCCCCGAAGGGTTTGGTATAGAGTCTTCATGAATTTCAGTAGACATCGGCAGTATTAGTGAGAGGCGAGTATATATGTAAAGTCTTCAGGTCACTGGAATCCAAAGCCAATTTAACGGATTTGTTCAGAATATCTCGTCGATATCCACTATTACGTAAAGAATGTAAGTTACGTCCCAGTTTTTCTGGATCATTTATCATTTTTTGACATTGTTAACAACATTTCCATAAAATCGAGGATGAGAAATGCCCTTTGTAATTAGCTGTTTGCGAGTTACGCCACGTCTAGGTATCAAATGTTCATATCTTCTGTAAAACTTCTTAAAAGTATCTATTAATTTATGTAACCTTGTTGTAAAAGTTTGGATGTGAGAGTAAGGTTACGCTCATTAAAGTCGTCAAGGGTGAAACAAATGCCACTGAATCGTACAGGGTGAGACATATACAACCCGTAGGTTGGAGCTAGGGGATCATCGCCGTCAAGAAAAATTAGTAATAGTAAAAATCAAAATCACCCCTTTTATCTTAAACTTTATTTTTTTAACCAGAGTCAATGGTGATACTTAGATCCAGAAATGGAATCATTTAGAATCATTGTTTGCCTTATTAAGTTTCAGTTGTTGTGGGTAAATGGTGTCAACATATAAAGTCTGTTTTTGTGCTAATATTACATGATTTAATTTGGTCTCAACAGACTCAGTCAAAATTCCTTGACTATATTCAATAACAGTAACTCCTGCTCTAGAAATTTGAGAGAAATGTAGCATGTGACAGGAGCATAATAAGCTAAATTAAAATTCCATGACATGATGTAACAGAATGAAGTCGTCAAATTGTTAAGAAAACCGAGGTAGACAAGGTGGAACATTTCTTTTTTTAAATAAAGAACAAAGTTCAATATCAAGACAATAACAAATATCATGTAAAAGGTTTTTTATTATTATCATTAAAATGGCTCCTGAAATACTCTTCTTGAAAAACCGCAATTTAAGTGTTGTTTGTATTGGGCATCTAATTGATGCTTTCATAAAGGTTGTGTTGGTCTTGTAAATTAAAAAAAATGCTAGTATGATGGTATAACAATTGTCAACTGCTTTCGTGAAATCCATATAACATTATGATAAGCTATATCTTGACTGGTATTTGGTTACAAAGTTTACGAGAGATATACCGCTTAAAATTTAGGATCTTTCATATGTACGTCAAATTTAAGAAATAAAAGACACTGTTTTTGTAGACTTCATTTAGTTATTAAATTGAATTTTATAGATATCCACAACATGTTGACAGACAAACAACATATTTTATTGGACAAAATGTTTATATTAACAGAACGTACAATCTAAAGTTTGAGCACACAGAAAAGAATGTGCATGCAACATACAATATGCGGTCTGGCCGTTTTAAAGATATGACCATATATATAAATATCAATTGCAAACAACCAAACTAATGATAATTTGAAATGATTAGAATTGGCTTGATAGCTATCTGTCCACATTTTTTTTATTAAGTTAACTATGAAAACAATCTGTCCACATTTTTTATTAAGTTAACTATGGAAACTTTAAAGAAAGCATGCCTAGATTTTACTTTTAATTCTGATAACAATGGCAAGTTCAATCATTGCAGAAAATTGTGGAAGATACCTAAAGACTATTGCGACCGAATTTGGTTCAAATCATGATGGTTCAGGAGTTTCAGAGAAAATCTTTGAATATGTTTGTTATACTTTCTAACATATGAAATTTGTTTCCACGTTGGATAAAGTGTAACTTTTTTTTATTTGGTTTTCAATAGTCAGGATTTTACAACACCCATCCATCACCACCTGGCCTTGGTGTACTGGGTTAAATATAGAAAAAAAAATCAAATTGCCTGACTATATAAAATTTGTTATATGAAATATTAAATTTACAAAGTCACTGTATGTATAATAAACAAAAATCACTCTCTTTCTGTCTCATTCTCACTTTCTCACTCATTCATTTCTTTCATCGTTTCATAATCAAGTAATAGAAGAACAAAAAAGA
>MJUU01061448.1:181334-193917 GCA_002080025.1 Modiolus philippinarum
TCATCATTTTAAGAGCTTGCCCACATTCAATAAATGTCAAATTACCTTCACAGAAATTACTCTGTTCTTCATTTAACTTTACAGTATGATTGAAAAAGGCTTTATTTTCTGCAGTTAATGATTTTGAACTGTACAACATTTTATAAAAAATTTTCTATTTCCGATAAAACTTTTGATTGATCTGATATATGATTTCCATTATCATCTATAAGTTCACAGATAGTCTTATTAATGAAAGCTTTCTTTTCCAACTTGCAGAAATATTCTGTGCATTTTTCTCCATTCTCGTGCCAATTGGCACGAGAACGGAGTAACAAACCCTCTATAATATTTTGTCTTCTATTTTCTAATTCTGCATTTTTTTTTTATTCAAAATAGTTTGTATTGACTCATTTGGGTTTAAATTCAATTGGTTCTCTAAATCTTCTATATCCTTTTCCAGTTCTGATGTAACTTTGTTTTCCTCTTTTGACTTTTTAATGCTATAGGATATGTACATACTTCTTATTTTCATTTTCAGTATTTCGAAAAAGATTTGATCATTACATTTTAATTTGACATTAAAATAATCATCTTTACTATCCCCTGAATAGTATTCATTTACAGTTTCTTGTATACATTTTTTAACATTTTCTATGTATTCAAAATCTCTTAAAAGTTGCGAATTTAATTTCCAGTATCCTTTACCACGTCTGGGTAAAGATACTGCAAAACTGAAAATGATGGCAGAATGATCTGTCCGGTATTCCGGAATTATTTTTGTCATTTTCAATGCAGAAAAGAAATCTTCAGTTACAAGAAAATAATCAATCCTACTTTGCTTTATTGGTGAGTTTTGGCGCCAGGTGTACTTTCTATCTGTAGGATAACAAGTACGCCAAGGATCCAAAAGCTCAAAGGCTTCTTTTATTTCTTCTATTTTTTTACGGGCATTTTGATTTCTGTCATGAATAATATTATATGTGTCTTCATGTTTATTTTGTACAACGTTCCAGTCTCCACAAAAAATTAAACTAGTGTTAGTAAAACTTTCTGAATTTTGTAAAATCTCAGCGTAAAAATCTGGTCTATCAACATTATAACCATATAAGCTAGCCAGTGTAAATCTATGTTCATAAACAGTTAAATTCAAAATAATGTACCGCCCATTCGATTCTATTATAGACTTGTGAACTTTAAAATTCAGACCTATTTTAAACATTACACAGACTCCGGCACTTTTGCTATCAGCATGACTAAAATAACATGTATTGCCCCATTCATCTTCCCACCTTTTTTCTATAACCTTAGTACTTTGTGTCTCCTGGAAACAAACTATAGATACCTTTTTAGACCTAGCCCAATGAAAAACATCTGATCGTTTTTTGGTATTAAAAAAAGACCCCTGACATTCATGGAAAGAATTTCTACATGGTTATTCATTACGTCAGATTTTCATTATAATATACCAACAAAAGTAAATAATCAATACATTCAAAACTCTTACAAACATCACACATACCACTCTCACTGACAATAAGATGCTGCATAAAACTGTTTGACATTAATTCTACATAGTATTGCAGTTTTCAATAGACTACAACATTCTTATGATGATGATCATATATATTACATTATAGTAAAAGTATATATAAAAAAAAAAGAAAAAAGAAAAATGGTTTGACATTTTCCATTTTGTTTCTAATTATTGATTCTCTGCAAGTCAACATGTATAAATTTATTCCAAAAATAAGGGTGAAAAAAAAAAAAAATAGTAAGTTTTCTCACAGCAATAAAATAAAAAAAAATAGAAATCAAAGGAAAAGGGAAAAAAAGACTGCTAGCTATGTTAGAAGTTCTCTGCAAGTCATTATGTGTAGTTTTATTCTAAAAATAAAAGAGGAAAAAAACAGTTAGTTTTCCTACAACAATAAAATAAAAAATCAGAAATTAAAGGAAGAGTAAAACAAATAATAATTACTGGTAGCTTAGTCAGGACATTTCATATGGTTATCCATTCTACCTGCATGCAAAAATTGAAGACAATACACTATACATAAAACAACAAATCAATATACACAATTTATGTACATAAGCAAATAAGCTGATGTGGCTGTTGTTCTACTGTGGCTAAATATTAATTTTCCATCCAAGATTTGAAATTGAGAATTGAATTCCTTTCATATAAATTTCATATAAACTAGTTGTAAATGTGCAAAAGCTGTTTTGACCAATGCAGAGATATCTGGACAACAGCACATATGGCACAGGATTCAAGCTGTCCAGGTATCTGTGCATTGGCTCAAAAAAACTTATTAACATCTACCTCCATGCATATCATATGACAGGATAAAAAAAAAACATTCAATATTTGTCTCCCTTATATTAACAGACATATCAATAGACAAACTCAGATACTTCTATTTCCAAGATGTATCTCCCTTTTAATTTGAAAGTATATCTACTCAAGAATTCAGTTTATAATTGATTGTTATATTAGATGTTGATTCCACAATAATTCATCAAAATCACTAAAATCACTAAAATCATTAAGACCAAAATTTTATTTCATCATAAAAATACAAATTAAGGACATAATTTTTTTTTAAATGAAGAAAAATCATAGTATGCGTTAATAGTAATATAATATAATAGTAATATAAAAATAAAAACACCAAAAAAAATTACAATGTTTTCCATCATTTTAATTACCAAAGTTAATATTCTGCAAAAAAAGAAAATATTAGGAATTATTTTACACCCTTCAATTTCAGTTCAATGTCATCAAATAGGTCGAATCTTAATTTAGTGTCACCATTTGTTTTTCCAAAGACCGAACCATTAAAGTACCAAACATTTTCTAATCTTCCCGAGTCTCTCAGTCTAGTTATAAGTCCCATGTTATGTTTGGTAACATCGTCTACTAGTTTTACATCCCCTCTAGGTAAGTGTTTCTTCTGTCTCATAATTTTAGATTTAACTTCAGAGTTAATTAGTTTAACAATCACAGGTTTTGGTTGTCCGACTTTCCCCGGTATTCTATGTATAGCCTTTACTTCCGTCGGAGCAATTTCAATTTTCAGTTTATCTTTCACAATTTTTTTCACAAAGTCTTCCTTCAGATCCTCCTTACTTTTTTCTGGATAATTCATAATTTTGATATTGAATTTTCTCGAGTATTGTTCACTGTAATATCCCATCATTAAAGGTTCCTTTGATCATCTGTCATTGTCATCTGCTTTTTGTCTTAGTTGTTCTATAGAACGACGTTGGGTGGAAATTATCTCCATTAGTTCTTCATTTTCTTGGGATAGTTTCTATATTGCTGCTGTTTGTTTGCTGGTTTTGTCCCTTAGATTGACCTCAATATCTTTTTTTCATCTTATCTATTAAATTTGTAACAATAGATGTGACTATAGTTTCAAGATCACTTTTTCTTACAATGTTGGCCACTGCTTTGTCTAACTCTGATTTTTTAATAACTCCTTTAAAATTTTCCTTTATAGTCTCCAAATCACTTTGTATTGTTGATAAATCTACTTCTGAACTTCTGTCCATTGAAACATCACTAATGAGTCTTTAAGCTGGAGGTGGTTTGTCCTTTTGTTTGTCACTTTGTTTCTCAATTTGTACTTTTTTTTGCTGCAAGCAATGTTTGTACAGTTTGTCCACTTTTCTTTTCACCACTTTTATCCTTGTTACCTGACATTGTGGATCAATCAGTTATATCAGGTTATATCCAAACAAATCCAAAATATAGTAAACTTTCCAAATGAAAACTACTCAGTAGTATAATATTGAAGATAATATTGAAGAATCAAATTTTCACAGTCAATCTTCCTCAAAAACAAAAATTTGTCACTGTTTAGAGAAAAAACATTCTGAGTATCCTTGTATAAATTTATCATCAAATAACACTTTCTATGCAAGTTAATCCATCAAAAAACTGCACAGCTCTTTTTAGCTGACTACACTGGCAGCCATCTTGACCTTGTACCTAAAGTGTAACTTGAACTGGGAAAAGTACCAGTCGGAACAACAACTAATCCCCTAACAAATTTGTCGTTGCCCAAACAAGTCAGTTTCATCAGCTCAAACTAGCAATGAAGTTGCATATTGGTTATGTAAACGAAATACAAACCTTAATGCATAAATGCAGGTCAAGCTAACCAAAGTTGCATGCCATTATCAAGATGCATTTATGTAGACAAAAGCTCGTTTATCTATGACTTCTGGTTTAAAAGATATATGGACTTTGTAACTGACAAACCGGCGATAGCTATGCAACCTTTCGTCAGCTGGCAAGGAATAAACACAAATGTTTTGCAGGGACCCTACTAAAGACTATTGTGACCAAGTTTCTTTCTTATGAACTAGCAAAGCAGTTTAAGAGAAGATGTTGAATGTTTTTACCATAGGGTCCAATTTTAATGTATATTCACCAAAAGCCATCTGGATAAGAGTTATCCAGAAAACATCTTTATTGCAGTGGACCACCTAACAACTAATTTGGCCAAGTTTCTAATGGTCCAAGTTTTATAAAAATGTAGTTTATAAATAGTTTGATAGCAATGAGAAGAGGACATGTTCGTTTTAGCGAATACTCAATTAATAAGTCAATAAATGAGTACACTCATGAGTATAACTGATAATTCAATAAGCGTGTCGCCCTTCACATTTAAATGTAAAATATTAGGTCATTCAAATCAGTGCGTCCTTGATAAGGACCTGAACACTCAAAAGGTAATCAGATATTTTCTGTGAGAAAGGAGAAGGAAACATAGGTATTCAGAATTATGTTTTTAGACGAATAAAAATTTGAAAAAAAATTAATTGGAAATTTGAAATAACAAGTTTTTGACTTTTAGCATTTTAACTGATGCAGGGGAGGCTTCAGAAACAAACTATTTGTTTTAAATGGCCTGAAAAATGTAAAAAAGAACAGTTGAAATAGGAATGGAAGAGTTCAAATGTGTCCAAGAAAGCAATGATGTAACTTCTTCTATAGCTTCAAGTTTTTCAATCAAAGCAATGACACTGTCAATGTCCTCAGCTGCTTTGCTTGGAATTTTCTTTTCAGCAGCTAATGTAGAAAAATAGGATGTTATCTGGGAAGGTTCCAAGTTTTCCTGAGGAAATAATTTTTATTACCATCCTCTTGCATAAACTTCATGTTTCTGGATACTGCACTTGAATCCATTTTCTTTCACCTTCCTCGAATATTTCACTCAAATATTGTTTGACCTATTCGCTAAGACTCACATGTTTTCTGTCCCTTTTCAAACCCCATCCTTTTACGACTTGATGATTCCTCTGAAGAAGTATAATCAAGAGAGTGTACCATCATCTGACACCCTTCTACACCTTTAATACCTGCATGAATTTTGAGTGATCTGGAAAGAAAAACATATTTTCTTTAGACATTTTGAAAGGATAGTTAACATGTGCAAGAAATGTGGCTTCTACTTGATATTTGGAAGAAAAGATAATTCGTCATTTTGAATATTTTTAATGAAAAAAAATAGGGTTTTACCTTGTCAGGGCATGTCCTCTTTAGTTGCTCATTAAAACCTGAAGATGTGCTTGAAGTTATATGGCTGCTGTTTAAAATCCTTAAGGGGAGATAATACATCAACTTTATTTTATTCCCCACAACAGAAAAGGTAGTGTATATTATTTTACCCCTCTCTTTCTGGCTGTCTGTAGAGGATACATTATCTGACATGGCTGTTTCTCCTTCAATTTTCATGGTAAGAAGTTTTTATTTGGGAGATTATTTGTACATAAAGTCACACATATACCTTCGGTATTGATTTTAATTTTGGTACAATTACATAAAAAATATATACATTGTTGAACTTAGTACTTTTTTGTCATAGACATAGAGTGTACACGGTCAAAAAATGTATATTTTGCGAGGGCGCTACATGCGTCTTACAGAAACAAATATCATTACTAAGAAACCAAACAAAGGAAAGTCGATAAGTATATATATTATGTCGAAGTAAAATATCCAGGTGAATACTGCAATTTGATTCGTTACCTTGGCAGGGGACAGATACCGTATCCCCGTGGTAGCAAGATCGCTGCTTCTAAAAGAAAAGTTGTAGTACTTATAGTTGATATAATTATTATTTCTTCTTCTCATGGATACCGTTTCATATTCCCTGTCTGCGCCTTATATATCTTTGCCTGATGGCTCGGGCGATATGAAACACATAGAGGGAATATGAGCTGATAAGATAAGTTTTACATGCAAAACAGGCTAAACATACCTTTCAGGAGCATATGATTAATTTGTTGGAATGCCTTTACCTTTAGCTTTTTGGCCTTTTCTCTTTGTGATGGTCTTTTTGGTCTATCAATGTGTCTGTTTAGTGCCCTTTATTAAGTGTTCACTGTTTATATTGTTTTTATCTGCTTTTCAAAATAAACAATGACGAAAATGGAGTAAATGCACATGAGAAGTCTCTACGAACACGTGGTAGAACCAAGCAATGGAAGGCTTTTTATTTAAGTTTTTCATCTTGAAGTCACAATGAAGCCATCAAAAGTTTGATTTTACCATATCTAATAGCTTGTTGTTTCACCTTCATACAATTTGTTTGGCATCTTCTACTTTATACACAAAACTGCTGAAAAATAGTAGTTTACATGCTACTTAACATGGTAGGCTAATGCAACTGCATATTAAAAACCAACCTGTTGCCTCATAAATTAAACGGAATTGTAAACCATAGAGCACTACATTGGTAACAGCTTGCATTATCACTGCGTAAGAAAGCAGAATCAATTTCTGATAGCTGTTCTTTAATTGTCGTCAATGTGTGTTGCAACAATACTGCCACAGAGTGAGAGTCTTGTTTAATCCCTTTCAAACAATGAGTATATTTTCTATGCTGGAAAAAAAATAGTAGTATATGGATATCCTATCTCTATCATGTGTCTGTTGATATCATTAAAAACATTTTATGGTCTTAAAATTTCTACTCAAAATAGATTTTTCAATTCGGCTATAAGGACACATTTGAACCAGAAAGATGAACTGTGTGCATATCTTACCAAGAATAACCAAACTTGGTATACACAATATGGTGTATCAAATGAAAGATTGTCGTCATTTTAATTTAGAGTATGCCATATAGTCCTAATATATCCCCTAGCCAACTAAGATAGTAACATATCCAGATTCTTACATTTTATTGGTTATTTGTTCTCTATCAGGTTTTAGTTTATGGCTTCCAAATGTTTTGATTTCATATGCACTGAAGACAAGCTAGTTGTCAGAGCATCCATATTTAGAAATTTGCAGTTACTAACCTAACTCATCTATGACATGAATTCAAATTGTATCCTTATCAACCACTGGTGTACATAGAAAGAGTCCATGTAAAATTATTATTTCTTTAACTGTTGGTTATCACTGTAGTATATACACACTGTCATGTGCCAATTAATGTCCTTCTAGCCAAAAAAATCACTTTGCCTTTCCCGTAAAGACAAAGGGAGAAATGTCTTTGCCCAATCCATAACAAGAAGGCATTGCTTATTTGTAAGTTAATCAAGTAAGGTAGTACGACTCAAATCTTGGTTTACAGTGCGCAATGACATTGCTAATCTGAAATCTTCTGCTCCGCATTTTCAAAATCACAAACTCAATCACATGAAGTGTCATCTGGTACATCATCTGTCGATGAAATTGCAAAAATAAATTTTTTCTAAAGATAATAAAATAAATATTAAATTGGACTTACATTGCATTTTTTGAATAAAAAATGTTGTCAAAATGTCAGTTAAAAATTTAAGAGGTTTATAAATAAAAAATATAGAAATTAGCTGTTTTAAGCTTGTCTCATGGTTGCTAAGAAAAATGTTAAAAACACTTCCTTTTTTCACTGACACAGAATCCAGTTCTTTTTCCCTTACTTTAAATTCCAATAAAAAAGAAACTTACGATAACAAAAGAGAAACAAGATTTGCTTGTGAAAGATTATATTTGCCCAAAGATTATATGGTAAAATATACGAAATACTCAATTTTACCCCTGTTTGACCACTCTGAGACCTTGATCTTTTACATTTTTTTTTTGCATATTTATGTTCCTCTTGAAAAGACCTATACACTTGCCAAGTATTTAAAAAAATAGAAAAAGAAGGGAAACGGGGAATGTGCCAAAGAGACAACGACCCCAAGGGGAGCAGTAACAACTCAAAGCCACCATAAGATCTTCAATGAACGGTGAGGAAACCCCACACCCAACGGTAGGTCGGACTTGCCAAGCATTTAAAAAGTCTTTTTTACATTGTTCCAAAGTTGATTCTTACCATAGAAACTCACAATTCAAACCCTTTATTCTGAAACAGATGAAACCCCTTTAAAAATATGTCATAGATGAGGTTAGGTAAGTGGGCCTCTTGTTTATTGAAATGGTTTCTGTTGTTAAATGTATTTGTTAAAAAATGCTATAAGAAAACTACAGGACAATAATGCAGCAAAATCTGACTAAAATTAAAATTCTCATATTTTTCTGTTTGTCCCCCTTTCAACCTCTTGTTTCTCAAACGGTAAATGCTACCGCAATATGTCGACTAACTACAGTTGTGAAACTTTATTAGCAATAACATAAAGCAAACCCTGTCTCAATATGATAAATAATAAAATATCTGAAGTAAGTGAGAACCGAACCTCCAGTCTAAAAAGAACAATCCAAGGAAAATGCAAATTTCATCAAATTTCACTTCTTTTAACCTTTTTGACCTTGACCTTTGACCTAACCTTTTTTGTATTCATGGTCCTTTTGACTAGACCTAGTATAAAAGTCTATCTTACATAGTTCAAAAGTTTTAGCCAATATTAAAGTTTCGGACGCACAGACAGACGGATAGGACAAAAAGAAAATGCCCACCACCAATTATCGATATGGGCATAAAAAAGGACAAAATTGTAAATTCTGATATTTGAGCTGTATTTGAATATGTATTTTACTTTTTTTGGCACATTTGAAAAATATGCCAAAATAAACACTTTGGACTATGACAGACTTTCTTTTTGTATGACTTTCTACAGTGCAAGTCTGCAATTTACCCATAAACAGTTAATGTTTATTAAAATGTCTCCCAACAATTATTTCTTGAACAGCCACACCGAAGTAGATACATTACAAAAATAAAATGTTCTGAAAAAATACAGTGTGTTAGAAAGTTCATGAACAAAATGTATTGCGGTAGATCTATGCAGATGTGTAAATTGTGGGTGTCAATGCCATAGTTTTTATCTTTCTTTCAAGTTTAGCTTTTCACGGAAGTATTGATTTGATATTTACTATTTCCTCTGCTTTCAATGAACGGTTTACTACAAATATACATAGTGTGTTAGTGTGAGAATTTATATCAGGTCTCGCTTGTCATGTAAACTAACTGCATCACTACTCATCGCTGTTGTGACTCATAGTGATATTGTCTCTTACGGCAAGCTCGGCTTGATACAAACTCTAATCCCAAAAAACTATGTATGATGTATGTAATTAGTATGTCTTATTAACTCCTTGTACAGTTACCTGCGACATTTTGTTTTCATGTACATCCAAAATAAGATATATTTTTTATGTAATCAACTGAAACAAATATGTTTTCTTTATTAGAGAACTCTGTGTTTATTTCCAAATCTCCAATAAATAGTTCATTTTGCTTCTTTTTTTGAAAAAAAAACCAAACTTTAAAAAACTAAAATTTAATACTGTCACTTTTCCCAAAGACACCGAAATAGCAGTGTTGCAAGACATTCCGATTCTGGTAAAATTTATACGATGAACCGACAATTTACATGTATTCACCTTTCAAATCTTTCATCGGATTCTTAATATTTAAAAGGTTTTTGGAAACAGGTCACACCTATGAAATGCTATGACATGGGTATGATCATCACATAATTCATTACATTTTTCATCAAAAAGATTACTCAATGCATACTGAATGGAATGTGTACAGCATTTGTCTTTTCTTTGTATGTGAGCTCTGAAAGTACAATTGTTAGAAATAAGTTTAATTATGTTTTCAGTAATGTTCACAAATAAGCAACTCTCCTTACCCCATCCCCATTCATAAAATTTCATTGCTTCAGTCGTAGTAGTGCCAACTGTTGATCAAAACAACAAAAAGTGCAGCATCTTCCCTCTTCTCATCTCTAGTGAGTTCAGCCCCCCCCCCCCCAATTTTACAGAAGAAAAATCCACAAGGAATGGCAAGTTTAGCTGTTATTTGGTTTGATCGCTGTAAATTTTGTAATTTTTATTGAAGAAATAGCTTCCTATATCTTACAGAGATATTTTTCTTTTGTGAGAGATTTTTCTTTTACCCCTACTCAGGAAAAGTCGAAATTTCTCACACTCATGGAAGAAATCCCTTATCTTTAATAAAGACTATTATTCAGAAATTTCAATCTACCAGTAATCAGTGTTTTAACAAATCATAATTATAAATGTAATTGTAACGTTCATATTCATTAGTAAACGTCATGAATAGGAAACGACATTTCCCTTTGCCCATTAATCCGCTTTGCAAAAATATGGTACAGCAAAGAAAGACATCATTAACATGGATCACGCAGTTTTTAACGTACAAAATTGAAATTATAAGGATTTTCAGGAAAAAAATATATGTATGATCTCTGTCACTTCATTCACAAACTCCTCAGTTTGCTAGTGAGCTGCCGGAGTTTATACATAGATAATCTCCTAAAAATGAGTGCTTAATCTTAATATAATAAAAAACAATGTTATGGTGGCAAAGGCAGGAATTAAAAGCTTATTCAAGTAACAAAAATATGCAATTTGTATTAACAAATTTACAATTCCTTCTTTGTTTGGTTTTCTTATTAAAAAAGTCCTATTCCCTTGTCTTATGAATGTCTTTCTGAGACAGTCCTTACCTAAAATTACCTAAAATTTGTCTTAAGATAACATCTTAGAGATGTAAGACTCATTTTTATCTCATTGACCAAGCTGATCTTTTCTGGCTGCAAGATATATGGCTGTATGTTTTCCAGCGCAGAAAACAAGGACTCAAAGGCTGCCCCATCATCAGCTGCTATGTTATCTAAACTTTCAAATGGGTTTGTTTTTGAAGCTGGGCATGCACTCCACAATCTAAAGAGAGAAGCCCTCTATAGGGGATAAAAATATGTTTCCTGACAATATGACTGGCAAACATTCATAAGTGCAGAATGACAAGCTGTCCTGACAATCTGTGGTAGTGTGACAACTTCACCACTTGACAACAACTATGAAGACATCATACAATATTTCTGCTAATATATGTTTGCTTACTTCAACATGACATAACAGAGGAAATCTTAAAAAATTTTCATATACTGTTAATTCATTTTTTAATTTACTTGCTTCAGCTGGTGTCATTTTAATCGAAGAATGAACTGTATTATTATAATTTTTAACTAATCTATCCAACACATCATAATATTTAAAAGTTCCAGAGGCAGTAAAATATTTAAACATATGTTGTTTCATCGTTCCTATCCAGCGTTCAACTACACTAGATTTTTCTTCATTCTCAGTTGAATATAACTTTATGTCATTATTTTTTAACAATTCTTTTACTTGCCTATTATAAAATTCTGATCCTTCATCTGACCACACAAAGGAAGGTTTTCTTTCTTTAAATAATGTTTTAAATGCTTCACTTACAGATACTCCTGTTTTATTTTTTAACGGAATTGACCACCCATATTTACTAAATACATCTATAACTGCTAATAAATATTTATATTGTTTATTTTGTTTTGAATATTTTTGCATATCTACTAAATCAACTGCCCATGTTTGATGTATTGAATTTACGTAAACACGTCTTTTAGGAAAAGATTTTACAACTCTATGATGTAATTCATCTGCCAATTTATTTGTTAGATTTATTTTAGACATTTTAAATATAATTAAATTTGTTTTCTTTAAAAATGGAAGCAAAAAAGGATAAAATTTTATCCAAGCGAGAAGATTCATACAAACTTGTTTTAATAAAAAAATATAAACATAAAACAAATATTTATGTATTTAATTACAAAATTAATCTAAAAGATAAAAAACGAAGAACATTTATGAAAGCTTTTAAGCATATGATAGATTATTCTATAAAAGATTATCCTAACGGAAGAATAAAAATAATACCCCTTCATGAAATTATATTTACTAAACATAAACAATGGCCTATAAGAACATATAATACAGTTAAACCGTTATTCATGGATCAAATGGAAAGATTATTAAATAGTGCTGAAGAGTTAAATTTAGAAGAAGTTATTTTTGAAGTCACTATTATACCTAATAGAAAAGGTAAAGGTAGAGGTTTAAAAATATTAGATGTAATAAATAAAAGAAGTATTATCCAAATAAAAAGTAATGATACGATTTGTATGGCAAGAGCAATTGTAACTTCTTTAGCTTCAAGCAAACAAGTTGTTGAAAGATTTTACATGTTCTCAGTTAAAACACATAAAAGAAGGTAGACCATTACAAAAAAGAGCTGCTAAAGATTTACATGAACAAACAGGAGTAGAAAGAAAAGAAGAAGGCAATGATTTGGATGATTTAAAA
>MJUU01061457.1:2251-50287 GCA_002080025.1 Modiolus philippinarum
TCTATGTCAAATGAAGAATTCTGCTCTATTCGATGTTAGGCATAAGGCCCGGTACAACGCTGCTCTATGTCAAATGAAGAATTCTGCTCTATTCGATGTTAGGCATAAGGCCCGGTACAACACTGCTCTATGTCAAATGAAGAATTCTGCTCTATTCGATGTTAGGCATAAGGCCCGGTACAACGCTGCTCTATGTCAAATGAAGAATTCTGCTCTATTCGATTTTAGGCATAAGGCCGGGTACAACGCTGCTCTATGTCAAATGAAGAATTCTGCTCTATTCGATGTTAGGCATAAGGCCCGGTACAACGCTGTTCTATGTCAAATGAAGAATTCTGCTCTATTCGATGTTAGGCATAAGGCCCGGTACAACACTGCTCTATGTCAAATGAAGAATTCTGCTGTATTCGATGTTAGGCATAAGGCCCGGTACAACGCTGCTCTATGTCAAATGAAGAATTCTGCTCTATTCGATGTTAGGCATAAGGCCCGGTACAACGCTGCTCTATGTCAAATGAAGAATTCTGCTCTATTCGATGTTAGGCATAAGACCCGGTACAATGCTGCTCTATGTCAAATGAATAATTCTGCTCTATTCGATGTTAGGCATAAGGCCCGGTACAACGCTGTTCTATGTCAAATGAAGAATTCTGCTCTATTCAATGTTAGGCATCAGGCCCAGTACAACGCTGTTCTATGTCAAATAACTAAATACCGACGTTACTGTGAATTTAAATTCTGCAAATGCGCATTTCGACAACTTATGTATCTTCAGTGCAGATAAAATCTGAACTTTTGGAAGACCATAAACCCAAAGATGTTGAAAAACTGATAGAAAAAAAAATAACAAAATGGTCTAAATGTAAAGTCAAAGTCAGGTAAGGACAGAGCTTTGCATGAGGGAGATACTCCTTAGTTTTCAGCATGATTTACAAATGAAGAATTCTGCTCTATTTGATGCTCGAAAACATTTTGATTGATTGGTCATAGTTTAAAGCCTTTCAGTTATTCAATGGACAATAAATAATTTTTAAAAGATATTGACTGAAATTTTCTCTCATGTGTCTGTCTTTGTTTACCATTCCTAGGGATTAAAGATTTATACCCTTTGAAGGAAGCAACACGGATAACACATTGTTTTTTGAATTTGTTACCAAAAAACGCCGACCACTGTTCAAAGGCTAATTAAAAAACCACGGAGTATCTTCCCCATGCAAAGCTCCATCTTTAGCTGCTTTTGGCTTTCCGTTTAGATCTCAAATTGGTTATATGTTCTCTGTCAATTTTTAAATATCTTTGAGTTTAAGGTCTTCCAAATGTTAAGATGTAAAAATCCTTAAAAATTTGAAATTCTTAATAAATATTTGGTGAAAAAAAATGCAAATATTTTTTGCCGTGGCATAAAAGATGTTTTCCAGATAACGTAGGTCTCTATGAATTTGCATTTAGAGTTCCAATTGCTGTTGTAGTTATGCTTCTCTAAGACTAAGATATTGAATAACACAATAAACCAGTCTGGTAAACCAGGTGGTCTCAAAAAATTGTTGAGGGGGCAAAACGGTATATGCAACTTCTGGTTGAGAGTATTTGGCTCGAAATGTATTCAAAAACGAGTGCAATGTAAAATGGTTTACTCGTGGCATTGGATTTATTAAGACTTGATTTAAGAATCAAAGAATGATATTCCTACTGATACCAAGGTGTGTAAATTTCCTGATTTTCGCTTTGCAAAACAGCTTGAACTGGCGGAGAAATCTTTTTTTCTCCAGTGAAGCAACAAGGTCACTTCGTGTAAATCTAGGTTTGATTTCAATCATTTCATTATGTAAGAAGAGGTTTCCGTAAAAATAACATGCTCGAATAATACGTTACTACTGATAGACTCGCTGTCAGGGAAGAATGCAGGTCCAAATCTTCTTCCATACGTTGAGACTATTATAGTCTGTTGTTTAGACTGTCTATCACAATAACCCGCATTTCCCCTAGTTATCGATATTATTATTTTGGTTCATTATAGCATTGCTAGACATAACGGATTTCCTTTTTCGTTAAGACCCATCGAAAGAATCATCAGCCCTGTTTTATAAACAGCCATAAAAAAGTAATTTGAGTGAACACGTAACATTAAGTTTTAATTTTAAATTAAGGTAGATCGGTAGTCTTCCGCCATTTTGAATCTGTTATTTATGCTGTTATGGTATTATTTGCTTTTTAAATATTCAAATATTTTTATATGTAATGAACCAATCAATATTATATGCATAATACAAAATGCAAAGAACCTATATGGACTTGATTTCACCTGTCTTTATCTAATTAGACGATGAATGGTGACTTGATAAATATATAAATTAAAAGATAATTTTTGAAAAAGGGAGCTAATCTGATAAAAATATTTTACATAGAAATCACTATGAAAATTAACATTTTTCAAATTATATGGCAAACAAAGTCAGTGACCCCCATTTTTCTTTATATTTTTTTAAAGTATGTTCAAAGTAAAGAAGAAAAAAATCTATGGAAGAGTTATAAAGAAATTAACAATATACCCGATTTTCCCATATATTCATTAGAAATATTTGATTATTTTGATATCAGTTATTTTAAAAACAAGCACGGTGACCCCCTTTTTTTATTTTTTTATTTCAAAGCTTATGTAATAAGGAAACTTTCTTGCAAAAATAAAAAAAAATCTATGGAAAAAAAATTAGAGTACCCATCTACCTTAAACAATCTTGAGAACGCAAATTGTTTCAGGCAGATTTCGAGGTTGTGATTAAGTTGAAATGATCGGATTGGCTGTCTGAAATGACATCAGCTATTGTTGGCAATTGCAAATCCTGTACATTATATTTTAATCTGAATCGTCTTTGAATTCAGCCAACCAGTATATGTCTGTCTGAGCTGGGAATAATGGGCAGAATTGTATGGAATTTTTAGAAATCAAGACAGGGAGCACATGTGGAATAGGTTGGAGGTCCCGTTTTCTCATGTTACTTTGTATCAACTTCTCTGTTTTCAGATATTTCTTATGTTGCACTTAAATTGACCAAGTGGCATTTGGATTCCGACTTTCGAGTCTTTCTTTACAATTCATCAGTTGAACTGTCTAATAAATACAAAAAATGTTGTTGCAATTAACTTATATCTAAATTTTTGTCGCAATAACCAAAGTAATAACCCTACATAAAGCACACTTTCTTAAATATAAAAATTAAGGGGGTAGACCTGGGTAGGCCTAAAATTTTCCAATCGTTGATAGATGTCCGTGTAAACTTTGAGAAATTTTCAACAGTTTTTACCGTTCCGTTTTGTGTCTAGTGGTCATCAAAGATGGTTTGTTTCCTCATAGTATTTGGTCCGTTCAGGAATTGCTTCTTGTGTAAAGAATAGGCTCTAATTGAAGTTGTGTTTGATATAAAATTATCCCAGATGCCAAATTCAGTAGTATAAACAAGTGTGAAAATAGGCATGAAACAAAATGATAAATTTCAATATTTTGAAATGAAACGCAAGGGTGACTTTGGCCATATAGACGGAAAAGTTTACCAAATTTTTATCAGTATTAAACACTAATTGTAAAAATTGTGTCGTTTAATTTTCACCAAAAACTGAGAATAGAAAGGAAATAAGTTTATGTAAGATATACTAAAATTTGACAAAAATCTACCGTTGCATTTTTTTTCAAAATTTAGAATAAAGTAAGCAAAAATCAATTAAATTCCTGAAACTGTGCTTTAAATTACTTCCCTTGAAAGAAATCTGAGTTTTACATATTTTCATTATTTTAAGATATCATTGTACAATATGTAGAGGTAATGAGCTAGTAAATAATAACTAGATGTTAGGTAGTGATTTACATGACAACAAGAACATTTATTTGGCTTATGAATTTTTTTTACAATTTTGAAATTTTAATTATACCTTTCACAATGGTGCTATTTATTTATGTAAGTACTTATAAAGTGAAAAACAAAGTTTTCTCCCCATACCCCAGGTCTACCCCCTTAAATACAAGAACGTTCAATTTCCTTCAATCAACTTTTGTACGGAGATAAATTAAATAAATTAAATTTTTTTGTCTAAAAAATTGCCAAAAAGAAGACATGTACAGGAAATTAAACGTGCAGAATTTTATATTGGGAACGGTTTGTATGTGCGGGAAATATTGTATTATAAATGAGCTGCATTTTTGTCATAATCGGTTTCCATTAAACCAAAAGCAATGATAAAGAAAAAAGCCCCGAAAAGGTTGTTAGAAATTCTGTCGAATACTGTAAATTAAATCCGCACATCAATTTACTTCCGTTTCTACGGTAAATAATCGTTTGCTGCTCATACACAAGTTGTTCCAGCTGAGTTTTATTTGTTGTTAGAAGTTGAAAACATCTTGGATAATAGGTAATTCATGTTACACGTGAGCCTAAACCCTATGGTCCAGATTAGTACCTTTACAATTGTATGAAGAGCACATGTTTCTTTGCTTACATACACAAGTATCTGGTGACCAGACGAAACTCGGTAATTTTCTATTTTTGTTGATTTTTTTTCCTCACTGAACTTCTGTGCTATTCCTTCTGTAATATTCACTAAAATTATGAATATTTGATAAGCCCTTTTCCTTTTTATCTAATAATTTCCTACAAAAGGAGCATATTTGCTTGTCCCATAGTCCAGTCTTGGGGAAAACTTATTAAATTGTCTGCAGTTCGTTTTTTTTTCTAACAAAAAGCAATGATTCATCTAAGGCTAAAATAAACTAAAACTTAATAATCTTTGTTCCCGGATATATGATGATATAATTAATTCATTAATAAACTCAATCTTTTGCTTATCAACATTTTTGATCGTGTTGGCAACACTATCTATCAACAGGCATTCTCATGGGCACTAATTGTGCACCCCTCATTGCAGATCCTTTTCTGTTCTGTTGCGAACGAGACGTCATGAATAAAACTTCAAAACAGAACCAAGCAAAAATAGGGATAAACTTAGTTCTATTTTCAATGATAAAAGCAGGTATATTGAGGATATCCTTAATATTAACAATCCCTAGTTTTAAATTATGTAGACATCAATTACCAGTTGAAATTAAAACTAGAAGCTCAGAGATTGAGCCTGTGTCGCTCACCTGACAAAATGCTTCTATGCCATGCATGACCAAAATGATGTTTTTACCAATGGGGTCTAATGTTTAGCTATGTTCTCCATTAGCACCCGTGTTTTTTTTAAATGAGTAATTTTTGCAAAGGACTTTCTATACATTTAGTTAAATTTGCTTGAATGGTTTCAGAAAAGATGATAAAAAGGATGATTTTCTAATACCGGGCTCCACTGTTAAACTATGTTCTGCACTGGAGGCCATTTTTTTTGTCGCATCAAAATGAAATGAGCAATTTTTGTTAAGGATCTCGAGTACATCATCCCTGTAAAGTTTGGTTGAATTTGCTTTGGTGGTTTCAGAGGAGATGATGAAAATGTGATTTTCCCATAGGGTCCAATGTTAAACTGTGTTCCGTGCTGGTGGCCATGTTTTTTATCGGATCAGAACGAAATGAGCAATTTTTGTTAAGAACCTTCCATACATCATTCCTGTAAAGTTTTGTTGAATTTGCTTCAGTGGTTTCAAATGTGATTTTCCCATTGGGTCCAATGTTTAACTATGTTCCGTGCTGGCGGCCATGTTTTTATCGGATCGGAACCAAATGAGCTTTCTTTGTTAAGGACCTTAAGTACATCATTCCTGTAAAGGTTGGTTGAATTTGCTTCAATGTTTTCAGAGGAGAAGATGAAAATGTGACTTTCCCATAGGGTCCAATGTTAAACTATGTTCCGTGCTGGCGGCCATGTTTTTTATCGGATCGGAACGAAATGAGCAATCTTTGTTAAGGACCTTGAGTACATTACCCTGTAAAGTTTAGTTGAATTTGCTTGGGTGGTTTCAGAGTAGAAGATGAAAATGTGATTTTCCAATAGGGTCCAATGTTAAACTTTGTTCTGCGCTGGCTTCTATGTTTTTTATTGAATTGGAATGAAATGAGCAATCTTTGCTAAGGACCTTTAGTACATCATTCCTGTAAAGTTTTGTTGAATTTGCTTCAGCCATTTCAGAGGAGAAGATAAAAATGTGATTTTTCCCATAGGGTCTAATGTTAAACCCAAGTTCCACGCTGGCGGCCATGTTTTTTGTCGGATCGGAACGAAATGAGACCTCTGTAAAGGACCTTCCGTACATCATTCATGTAAAGTTTGGTTGAATTTGCTTCAGTGATTTCAGAGGAGAAGATTAAAATGTGAAAAGTTTAACGGACGACGGACGACGGACGCCAAGTGATGGCAATAGCTCACACTGACCCTTCGGGTCAGGTGAGCTAAAAAGCTAACAATGATTCCAAAATACTACCCTTTTCTGGATCTAACTATCATTATTGACTTTGTTAAAATATAGACTAAAATATGTGATAAAAAGGATGACTTTGATTACACTATTACTAATTTCCCTTTTCTTGACGCCGACTTTCCTCTAACTCCATCCTACGGGGTGTATTTCTCAACTAGTACCATTGGCAAAGGTTTATTAATTTCGACGAACGCAACCTTACTATTAAGCCGAACTTTTACAACAGGCCGGTTACAGATTTCATAAGTTATTAAAGAAGTTCTATAATAGATATGGACATTTGGTCTCAAACTATATTGTTACTTGAAAGCAGCTTATTACTAAGGGCATTTCTAATCTTTGTTTTTACGGAAATGTTAAAAATGACAGAAACTGATTAAAAATCCAGAAAAACTGGGAAGTAACTTACGTCCTTTACGTAATAGGGGATATCGACGGGATATTCTTCTAACATCCGTTAAATTAGCCTTAAGATATAGTGACCTGAAATTTTACACACATACTGGAAAATTAGCGACTACGTATAGTCTTTTTCCCGCCTTTCAAGATTGTAGTCATAGTGTTTGTAGATTTCCTATATTGGGTTTTATTTCCAGTACCTTTATTTCAGCTTCTGTTATATAGATGATATTTTATCATTTAGAAACTCTCGCTTCGTGATTTTTCTTCATTTTATCTATCCAAAAAGAGCTCGAAATTAAGCATACTACAGATACTTCACCATAGGCCTTGTTCCTTGACCTTTTATCTTGAAATTGACAACAGATGTACTCTACAACAAACTAGGCTATATAACAAAGGCGATGTCTTCACATTTCTAATAGTCAGCTTTCCTTTTCTTTGTAGCAACATTCCAAAACACCAGCATATGAAGTTAGCATCTCACAACTCATTTTCTATTCAAGGGCGTGTGATTGATACAGTGACTTCCTTGTTAGAGCTGGGTTACTTACAAATAGACTACTTAAGCAAGAGAATGTTACTTAAAGTCATAACTACAGAAGGTTAACGGTCGACATCACGATCTTGTGGATTGCTATTTGATATCTGTTTTCCTGATGACAGAAGATCTTTCCCTTTACAACTAAAGTTTGTTTTTCTTCTTCAGGATTTGATTTTACTACCGGAGTTGACATGTTGAACATGGGGGGATCTTATTAGAAGGAGAAGCTTACTCTACCGGTACATCTGATCTCACCCATGGTTTTTATCGGGCCCGTGTTGTTCATCTTTATGTGTGTCTTTAATTTCCTTTTTTTTGTCCCGTACTAGTGAAATGTTTTAAATCTGTTTTGACTATTCGACCTTTTGTTTTTTGACTTGACAGTAACTGTGAGGAGGCTTATTTTCGTGACCGATGTTATTTTCGCTATTTTTGTTAATAGAATAAATCCATGAAAATCATTCCCGGCAGAAATAATTTTAGATATTAAAGGTAATCTAAAATGGTCGTAAAACACTAAACTAAATAATCGCGAATAGTTTTAAACCTACTTTTGGCGAATTTAAACCTTCAAAAATTTTTTAAAGTTTAGTGTCTGTTTTAACCTAATTTTCACTGAGTTAATTGTTTAGACTCTGACAGTTGTCTCACAACTACATTTTGGAAGGAATGCTTTTATTTATAGTTATTATACCTCAGTATATGAACAGCACTTCTAAAATTCTTAAAATAAAACTACTCTAATATTGTAACAATTTACCGGTCAATAGTCTCGGACTATTGACTGGCAGTGTGAATATTTTTCCCGAACTTTTTTCTTGCTTTCATAATGAATATTCAGAATGCTCTATCATCATTCTTTCAAAGTGAAAACTCTTAACTAGCTATGCAAATTACAGTTAACACTAATCACCTTTTTCAGCAAAAAAAAATTGTTGATAAGAAAAGGTGCAATTATTATGTTTTCATAAGAATTCAAAATTAAAAAGAAAATGCTGGTAATTAGAGAATTATTATTCAATTGAAAGATGATTTAAAAAATTGTTACTTTGTTTTTTTTTTGTATAATAAAATACTTTATTTCATTTGTGATTCCAATTGGATAAAAGTAACGTTGATAATTGAGAATGCTCTCAAATCATTGTTTCAAAGAGACTCTGAAACAGCTTTGCATATTACAGTGAATTCTACTCACTTTGCAGCAGAATAAATTTTGTTGATGAACTTAAATGCAAATGTTTATGTTTTAATAAGAATGCAAAATTAAGAATTAATACTAGAAATGAGAGAAAAATTATTTAAAGATGATTTTAAAGTTGTAATCTTGTTTTTCGGTAAAAATAAAACACTTAAAAGCTGCACCTTGGTCAATAGTCAGGGTCTCGGGACAACAAACTTGCTATTCCCTCATAAATAAATCATTGTCTAATTATCTGTCCATTTATCCATCGTTTTCGTTTTAAATTAAAATGGATGAGATAATTGCATCGAAATGACTACTAGTACTTATTCTGTAGATTCTGATCTATCTTTTAAAGTTGTTCTTTCAATATGTAATAACACAAACTCAAGAAATATTTGAAAGTTATATTTACTTCAATAAACCATTAGCATTCGTTTCCAGATATATATAGATTGTCTTTAAAATCATTCTCTGGTCAAACCTTTCAAAAGCGGATGTAGGTAATTTACTTTTCGTTCTACCAATCATTTTCAATCTAAAATTACAACATGGATGAGAAATATTTGAAAGTTTTCTTTACCACAATAAACCAATAAAATTAACATTCACATATTGACTATCTTTCTCTTGTCAAGTTGAATACTGCAAACTGTTGGTGGTTACCTTAAAATAAATATATATAGATATTACATATGGTAAAGGTTCCTATCACTTTTATTAGCTGAAATGGTCACATGATTTTACGAATATTCAGTGTATTTTCGGCTTTGTTTCTATTTATAGGTAAATTGACGCTACGTTTCTATTTTTACGTGTATTGACACTATATTTTTATTTTTACTTTTAGACACTACATTACTAAATTAAGATCCGATTGGTTCTTAAACAAGAAAACCTTAATGAAATTTTTTTAATAGTTTTTTTTTTATATTTAAAAAAATCTACGAAGACGCTTTATACATAAAGAAACCGTGACATGAAAATCTGTTATGCAGAACAACCACTGAAGTAAGCAACTCCATATGCCTAAAACAAACAATCCAAGGACAATGCAAACGTCGGAAAAAACAAAGAAACAAAGACATAACATGAGCACGACACAGAAAAGAAAATGAAGACACACGCATGTACAAAAATGAACAACACGGGCCCAATAAAAAACTATGGGTGAGATCAGGTGCACTGGTAGAGTAAGCATCTCCTGCTTCGCAGTGTTGAACATGTCAACTCCGGTAGTAAAGTCAAATCCGGTAGAGGAAAAACAAACTTTAGTGGAACAGAGAAAGATATGTTGTCATCTTGGAAACAGATATCCTATAACGGTCCACAAGATCGTGATGTCGACCGTAAAACTTCTGTTGTGATGACCTCAAGTTATGGGCAACATACACTTGCTTAAGTAGCCTATTTATAAGCAACCGAGCTCTATCAAGGTAGTAACTGTATCGACCTTGAGTAGCGAATGAGTTGGGGGTGTAAACTCCATCTGCCTAGTTGTCAATTAAAATCAGTAAAAATCTACCTCACTGTTGTGACATGGCATTTACGGTAAACGTCATGTCATTAATAATGTTTGACAGTTTTTTTATTTGCAAATAAGAGATATGTCGGTATTCATTTATCCTTTGGGCTCTTATGCAGCCAACCCACTTATGTGATATGAAGATCCACTTCCGCCTTAAAAAACTGCTAGATCAAGTTCCGGCGTATTGACAAAATACTAGTATGACTCCACAAAAATGTAATCATCAACCATGAGAACTACATATGTTATATAAAAATGATGGACTTTTTACTCTGTCAATAATATGTAAAAAAATGGACCTGTAGGGAATATATTGACCTCGCACTTCGTCCTCGGTCAATAATCTAACAGGTCCATATATAACATACTGACTTAGTAAAAAGTCCATACTTGATAAATATTGAAGTATAAAGGTTATTTTGTGTAATGGATATTTGCAGTAAATATAGATTACACCACAAGATCTCGTTCATTACAATATTTTATCCACTAGAGATATACTTAAATTTTAAAATTTTAATTGCGAGGCTTGCCGAGCATTAAAAAAATTTTAAATTCAACTATCGAGAGTGGATAAACTATGGTAATAATCGGGATAAAGTGGTGTAATCTTTTTCTCTAATGATAAATAATTAACACCGAGAATAGATTTAACGGGAAATAGCGCGGGACTTTTTTCAACATACGTTGAATATGGAAATTTGTCTAACGGGTCAAAACCGGTTTAAGATTGACATATTATTAGAGAATGGATAATATTTAATACAGCCTTGACACCAAATGGAAACATTTACATCTTTCTATTCAGTTTGGAATAAGAGTTATAGATATATCCAAAGCTGACACGGGTGTGTTTTGTATACAATATATAAATTGAAGATATAAAAATATTTTTCAGATTATGTTATGAGAAACACTTTTTTTACTACAAATCAAGCACATGCTTCTTTTCTTATTTCTTTTTATACCTCTCTCCCTTTCCCTCACGTGAAGCTCTGTCCTAAGCTACTTGGGCTTTTTATATAGGCAACTTTTCGAAATTTGTTTCTTATCAGCATTTATACATCTTAGGTGTGTAGACTTCTAAATTATTTGATTTGATCTGTAGCAAAGAGACATAAGATGTCGAAATGCCCATCAAGATCACTTGATAACAATTCTATTTTAAAGAAATCTCTATATTAAACAAAAATATAAATTCTGAATGCTTTCCCATTGACTTTAAGGTTTTTTGATAACTGAATATTTGGCAAATATGCTACTTATAAACAAATTGATCTAAAAAAAGTCCTAAAATATTACCCAATTTATGTCTGAATGTACCATTGAAAATTCATGAAAAAGTTTTTAAATTGTTTTGAAATAATACAAAAAATCAATCGTTGTTGCATATACCGGGGTCTGTTACAATGACAGTTGTCTCTTCAGTGCAGATGCAATCAAATATTTGGAGATCCATAAACCAAAAATTTGCCTTATATTTCCTTGTCTTCTAGAATTATGACTTATGACCATAAGCCAAAAATTTGTATGTGAATAAGGTGAATAAAAGGATATGGAGTAAAAATGCACATGAGACAAAGTCTTTACAAATACATGGTAAAAAACAAGCGAAGGAACAACGCTTTTGTTGTTGTCCTTCATCTTGAAGTCACCATGAGACCTTAAACAATGAGTTTTGCTCATATCTCATAGTAAGTTTAAGACGGCCTCTAGCATCGGTTTGAGCAGAATTCTTCGCTAATTGTCGAGCAACGCTACATCCATGTCTTTACTGGTCACGGATGCGGGATTGTCAACAAACATTAATTAAACTGGTAAAGTGCTCTTACAATCACAGTCATCCTTTGCCCGACAAAGCACTAGTGTCTAAAGCTAGCGGACGATTAAAACATATAGACAAACACAGGGCACTCATCAAGTCGAATGTAAGAAAACTTTGCGATATAAAATAGTGAAGTGTGTGCACTTTAAACAGGTGGTCTAATTAAATTTCGAAATTACAAAAATAAATGACATAATTTGAAAGTATGAATAGCATATCTGTTCAAGACCATACGCGGCCTATGGTCCGGAACATATGTGTATTTTTTCAAAACACGTATACGGTCGGGGTACTATATTTCAAATATTAATGATAATATATATTTCATAATTAATAATAAATAAATAAAAAAAAAATACAGAGACCGAATCCCCGATACATGTTTTATAAGTGATTTCAGTTCACCTTGAAGTGTTTGTTATCTTCTGTTAATACTCTTCAGTTGTAAGTGAAAATGTCTTAGGAAGACAAATTCAATTCATATTCTGATTATTTACTGAATACAGAAATGTAGAAAAATTCTCACTGTGAAATTTCTAAAAGGACCAGTTTTTCTCTTTCTAGTCAAGGATGTACATTCTCAGGGAGGATGTCAAAACAAAGTGTGTAAAGGTAAAAAGATAATGGTTACATGTTTCAGTAATGTCACCCAGAGCTACCATTTCAGAATGTGCATGGAGATTAAAACTTGCGTTTGGAATTTTCCTTTATTATTTTCACAGTTTTTTTTTCATATCCTGATAACCGATTTTTCATCATTTTCTATTGCACATGTGTGAAATATTTTTCATTAAAATGTATTCGAAATTAGATGAATTTCTTGAGATATCAATACGGTCAGCATACCGGAGTGGTCTGGCTCGATCCAGACCGTATGAGTATACGCATACGGTCGGACCGTACGCATATGGTCGGACCATACGCTTACGGTCCCACCATATGAGTATACGCATATGGTCTGGACCCTACACGTACGGTCCAAATACGGGTATGGTCTGCAACATATCCATATGAGAAATTCTCTAACGAACAAGTACGCCATAACTGAAATAAATAGACAGCATACATCTCTCGCGCGAGGAATCATTTTACGGACTCTACACTACAGGAAAGACAAACTCCAGTCGTTAAGGTGAATGAAAGGATATATTGCCTTGTATTTTTGTTTTTCCTGTTTTCATTTTGAAATTTATTAACCACTTCTCATTTAAACGATAAATAAATCTTCAATAGTCCCTACTTCTACTCTACTTAAAATTCGTAAAGGTTCCTCGGAACCATGTGTCTCGCCTGCTCAGTAAGGTATCATTATAATCAGGACTATACTAACGGTTATATACTTTCTGTATTCCAAAAAATAACTGGTCTGTAAGAGTTTCAGGAATTTACTTAAATTGGAATCAAATATTTTTTGCAATTTCGGAATTGAAAATGACTGTTTTCACCAAAATGTATTTAAATTGGCATGGTTGCTAGGCAAAATTTAAAAAAATAAAAGACCTTGAAGAGTTTCATTAAATTTGGAATCAAATATTTTTGCAATTCCATTATTGATAATTACTGTTTTCATCAATATATTTTTAAAAAAGTATGGTTGCTAGGTAGAATTCCAAAAATTAATAGGTCTAAGAGAGTTCCAGGAAATTTACCAAAAATCAGAATAAAAAATTTTTGCAATTTTATTCATTAAAATGTTTGTTTATTTCAAATTCATCCAAAAACCATGGATGCTAATCTGTGGGTTAACATTCAATTTTTTTGCAAAAAAAAACTAAGTCCAAATACGGAAAAAATACGGAAAAATGAAAAATAAATTTCAAAATTTTCATCTTGAGGTAATTTTCAGAACATTTTCTAGCTTCTGACCAGTTTTTATGATATTCCAATAAGATTTGATAACTTTATTCACCATCTAAAAAACTTTAATTTGTGGGTTAAAATTTAAAAAACCTAAGTCCAAATATGGAAAAAATACGGAAAAATAAAAAAAAAATTTCCATTTTTTTTAGCTAGAGGTAATTTTCTGACCATTATCTAGCTTCTGTCCAATTTTGACACAATTCTATGAAGATTAAATGACTCTATTCAACCTATGAAAAACTTGTGCAATTGTTGAGGCCGACGACGACACCGACGACGACGACGACGACGGAATTTGGATCGCTATGTCTCGCTTCCGCGACATTCGTCGCAGGCGAGACAAAAAATATATCGATTTTCGTCTTTAAAATTATTGGATTATTGGATGAATTGTGTGCATTATTTTTTACTGAACTGAAATGAAGTGAAACATGTATTTTTTGTGTATAAATAAAACAACACTAACTATGTTTGTTGACAATATCACATTGAAATTTAATCTACTCATTTCTCCAAACTTCGCATAGTTTCATAGAACAAAAAACATTTCTTTTCATAGTATCTTTGTAATAATGCTCTTTTTGCCTGTTTATTTGAAAAAAATAAGAGAGACTACAGCTTCAATATTTTATGACACAATGTATCAAAGCATTGCGCTTCAATACTTTTTAGTCTCTCGATGTATAAATTTAAAAAATTTAAAATGCTCGGCAAGCCTCGCAGCTAAAGTTTTAAAATTTAACTATCTCTAGTGGATAAAATAAGCTAATGAACGGGATCTTGTGGTGTAATCTATATTTATTTTTTATTTGGTGTATAATATTATAGAGATCTAAACCATGGTTCTTTCATCGACAGCAGGATTACTTACAAAGAATTCAAAATATTCAAGTACAATATAAATTGTGACTGAATTTGAATGCATCTTTTCGGTATTTATTTGGTTAAGTCACATGGCTTCTCATTGATAAATATTTCGGCAATCGAATTCAAAAGCAACCAGGCAGAAAAAAGAAAAATATAGAATCCAAAATCTGAAAGCACGTTATATAAACAGAGACAACATGACAAAGATAAAACAATTAAAGAACGAACAAGAACGCCACAAAACTTTAGAATTAACAGCATGAACCCCACAAAAAACTGGATGTAAGTAAACTAACAAATACATCTTTTGATTTAAAACTAAGGAGTATCTCCCTCATGCACATCCCTGTCCTTAGCTGAATTTTGGCTTTTCTATTTAGATTCTTTTGGTTATTTGTTCTCTATCAGCTTTGACATGTATTTTGGTTAATCGACTTCCAAATGTTTTGGTTTTGATCTGAACTGATGAGACATGAGTTGTCGAAATGCGCATATGCAGAAAATAAATTGACAGTAACATCGGTATTTTGTTATGTAATTTGAGGACTTCCTCTTCGACTTTGGACCAACCTTAAAAAATGTTTGTTTGCTGTTAATCGACCTACTCATAAAAACATACCTACTCAAAAAATTTTATTGACATTTCCCAAGCAATTTTTTTTTCTATTTTTAGCACATTTTCTTTTAAATTAACCCCTTTTTGACATCTTTTGAGAAAAATAATAATTTACCCACTTACATACTCAAATCCAAAACTGAAAAGTCGATAAACAGCAAACGAACATTTTATTAAGGATGGCCTTGTATTGTATAAATTAAAAAAAAATCATAAACTCTGTCATCATATGCATCTTATTCTTATACATTTTCTGACAGGATCTTTCTTCAGGGACTGGTTCAAATACTAAAATCTTTTCTTGATTGATTGATTGGTTAGAGTTTAATATCCAGGAAAATATTTCAGCTATATCAGGACGAGAACAAATTCGGAGGACAACCGGGGCAACGAGTTTTGATTGTCAATGGAAAAGGGGAGAATTGGTAAGGACTAAACAATTAGCCTTCTATACGAGACCCATGACTTTGCTTTCCTTGGAAAAATATAGAAGGGTCTTAATACTGTATGGAGAGTGGCGTTTCTCCACAAATTTCGGCTACAATGGTTCTCAGTCAGGCGTTCCGTATTATGACCTGACTACGCCGCATAGACAGGGCATTCCCTTATCCAACAGCTTGGGACGCGCCCGGTAGCTTTGTAGCCTGAGTCCCAGGTGTCGGGAAATCTTTTCGTACCTAAATAAGCTTTAACAATGCAATAAAAATATTGTTAATGAATAATGTTAGGCCAAACTTAGTCAAAATCTTTTATTTGTCTTATTTCTGTAATATTCAGTTGATTTCATATATTTTCCTCCAGGGTTGGTGAGACCTAAAAAATACTTGTAATTATACCCATCAAAGAAAGTTTACTTTGTTCCAACTTTTTGGTACGGCTTTATTTTTTTTTGAAGAAGGTAATGTCTGTAAAAGCTGTCAAACAAAAACAATAGTACAGAACAAGAATGTTAAAGTTAAAGAGTGACCTGAATGACATGAATGGGACGTAACTTACATTCTTTTCGTGATAGGGGATCTTGACATAATATTCTGCACGAACCCTTTAAATTGACTTTTGGATCATTACGTGAAAATTTCACACTGGCCTCTACCTGATACTGCCTATGTCTACTGAAATACATGGTGATTCTTTACCAAACCATTCGGGGAGTTTTGAGATTGATTCTTCTTCCGTAGTGCTTTACTAACAACAAAGGCTCATTGAAGTAGAACGCAGTTTAGCGGCAAGCACTCCTTGACTAATCTTTCAAAGTAAAGTTTTTTCTTATTCTTTCCTTTTTTAAATATTGGTCTTTAAGTTAGTAGTCTACCTGAATTGGATTTTATTTGTATATTTATTAACAATACGAAACGGGATAATGAAAGGGGAGATTCTTGTACCTATAAAACGGTCTTACCCTATTGCCAGCTATTGCTATTACCAACACTTAGTCTGGCTGTCCCGAGTTCCTACCGTTGTTCATGTTTGTCTTTTGTCTTTTTATTACTGTTATCTTGTGCAGTTCCATAGTGGAATGTTGCATGTGATAGTGATTTTTTGACATTGTAGTTGTTTTCAGTATATTTTCAGGGTATAGCTTCCTTCCGATCCATACTACTTTTTTATGATGTACTACTTGTCAAAACTCAAGCTTCATTGTTAACAAAATATACAATTATTCAAATTTAGTTGCCGCAGAGAATCATTGAAAGAATCAATAAATTACGAATTAAGTGTGTCAATAAAGTATGATGTGTCAGAATCATAGGCTACTTTTCCTATAAAAATAAGATTTACTTAGATATTTATATCCTCACCACAAACTTCACGGGTTTTCTGTATGCTGTTCAACGTGTTGGTATGAAAAATACAGGCCAAACATACAAGTCCGGTAAATATTGACCATATACTCTTGTTCCGTGATACATTTTTATGTCCTACATGTTGAAAATGTGAATAACGGATTGATGTATAGGGGGATGACGTTTTTGAGAAGAAATATGTTGTTTAAAAAATGTAAATATGTACAAGAATCGGTGATCTCAGCAGTCATTCAGCAATAAAAGACCAATTTCTTTGCTCAAATCCGTCTTTGTCTGTCTATATTTATATAGTAGGTCCATTAAAGGCTAAGCAACATATTCACAAAAGGATAAACTTCTGTGCTTTCTCTTTAATAGTAAGAATATCCATTTTGCAAAAAAATTCAACTGTATTCTATTAACAGTTGTGCTGTATGTCTTTTTACTGTTACAACTGTAAGCTTATTGCAGTTTTTCTTATATTGTATTGAAATTGCAAGAATCCTTATAATTAAGCTACATGTACCTATATAATCAAAATATTGCATAAGAGTGTGACTTATCCAAGAAGTTTAAAGGTTGCATGTTTAGTTTTCTTCGAAAAACAGCCAAATAATTAACTTTTTAATTCAATGGCGTGGCATTAAAAGCTAAAAATCCCAATTTGACAATATCTGAGAATATTAACACAAATTATGCACAAGGTAAACCCCTTTTAAATGATAAAATATTTTGTTTTCTTATCACAAACAAAGGCATGACAAAAACTGTAACAGATACAAACAAAGACAAAACAAGGACGTGAGACAGCAACAATGCACAGAAATAAAAAGATAACATTAAGGACTAAGGCACTCAAAGTGTGAACTCCCATGAAAACCGGGAGTGAAATCAGGTGCTCCGGAAGGGTAAGCATGTCCTGCTCCGCTAGCGGCACCAGTCACACTATCAGTGAGTCAATCCAGGGTTGAGTCAAATCCGGTTATGTCAAATCCGTGAAGACGTGAAATCTAGCTGAAAATGTCCGTTTTCATTTGGGACACAGACACGTCATATCTGTCAATAATATCATGGTGACGGCCATAGAATTTCTGAAGGGATGAAAGTAACAAAGGCTGAACATATCCCTGACTAAGCAGCTTTTGGGACAGTCTTTTTTCTCCAACTAAAAAGTCACTGTATAAACTGCATGCCCGACAGTTACGAATCAACTGTGAAATGTACACTCCATGTGCTGGAGAGGTAGGTATATTGCTGCTCAGAAAGGGAAAGTTCACAATTGGGAAGTAAAAATCATCACGTTTGTCATACAACTTAGATTTAAAACGTCCATTTTCGTAAATTAAAAGATCCAAATACGAAGCTGAAGTAGGTGTATCAGTAGTCTCTTTAATTTCAAGCTCATTGGGATAGATCTGGTGAAATTATTCCTTGAATTTTGGATTATTAAGAGAAAGTACATCGTCTATTTAGCGGAAGCTGAAATTAAAGGACTGGGCTAAATGTTTTTGTTTTTTCTGTGTAAGCCCCTCTAAAAACTTCGCCTCGTACGAAATGCTGAAATGGCTCACTTGACCTGTTCATCATTCAAGAAAACGTCAAAAAGGCTACAGATTAGACCGTCAATAAGATAATTCAGGCG
Organism: Modiolus philippinarum; assembly: GCA_002080025.1. NCBI lineage: Eukaryota > Metazoa > Mollusca > Bivalvia > Mytilida > Modiolidae > Modiolus > Modiolus philippinarum. The sequence goes on from MJUU01061457.1 coordinate 20,897, forward strand.
CACAGGTTCCTATACTGTGATATGCAGAATCTAAATTTACAGTAACTTCGGTATTTTGTTATTCGAAACTCCTATTATTCTTTTATCGGTACTTGGGTGTGTATAAGGAATTCATCTTCTGTGATGTGAATTTTAATCTTAGAATGTCATTTTTAAGGTAAGCTGATTTCTTCACAAACTAGTGTTTCGGGGCCTTACAAATAAACACTGTTTTGTTGAACTCATAAGATCACTTACGCTTTAACTTCACAAACAAAATGAACTTTCCTTGTACATAAGTTGTCGTCCCATGCAGCCTGAGAACGTGATCTTAAAGGTGAGAACCAGCCATTCATCAATGCACATGCCTGGTTGTTGTTCCAGTTGTCTGGCTGATCCCTGAACCATTCTGTGTATTTTGCAGTTGAATTATCAGAAACCCACAACCACTTTCTCTTTTCAAATCTGGCAGTTAAACCTATCCATGTGTCAGTATTGTGGATTCCTGTAAACAAATAGTTACATTAAGTAATTATCTGTTTATTTGTTTGTATGAGGATTAATTCCACTTTCAGCAGTATTTCAGCTTCGTCATGGTGGTCAAATCTAGTGGTATCTGAAGAGAGCTACCGAGTATCCAAATCTGAAGATCAATAAAAGCAATCTTATAACAAACAAATGAATTTAACCCGACCCTATAAACAAAGATTGAAGATACCTGAATGTACCTCGAAGCTCTCGGTTATTTTATAACCCATGGCATATTTACAATATGAGTATCGATATACCTTATATTTCGTACGAAGATGAATAAAATGGACATTAAATATCTCTCCAGAAATTTAAACGCTAGAATTCGCAACACCATGCACTAAAGCTACTAACAGTTTTGATAATTTCTAGGCAATCAAAAAACCTCTTGCCGGGACAGTATAGAATGTTACCGCTGCCTTTTATGCCTTTTGTCTTGAAGGCAAAATCATTTGAATTGAAAAAAAATGGAGACAGGTTTCAATTAAAATTAAAGGATTGTAGAAAACATCTTCAGTGACTGAATCGACAATAGAATTAGAACTCTAACATTGACCACAACAAAGTTTTGATGCTGATCGATTATTTATATTGTAGTGACACAAGAAAACGGCAAATAAAATAACTAGTGCAGATAAAAGTTACACTAAAGCAGAAAATATCCCCAAGTGCGTCAAAATCGGTCACCCGGGATAATAAAAAACAACGATAGTTCCTGAATCACCAGATATCTTAGTATGAAATCACTAGTTTCTCATGCTTTTAGCTGCTTACCCAATAAATATGAAAAATTTTATAAAGTAAACTGTATTTCTTAATTATACAATGAAACGTTAGGAAAAAAGTCGATGATTTAGGGAAAAAAATAAATAACACAATATCCAACTTCCGCCATAAGAAATGTTTGAATATAGACAAAAATGAGAGAAGCAAGCGTAAGGTAAGTGAGAACCGAACTGTAGGTAAAAAAAAAAAAATAAAAAAAAATAAAAAAATAAAATAAAAAAAAAAGTCAAGGATAATAACAACATCGGAAAGATAAAGATATAAAGACATCGTACAAGTACCCCACTCAAAAAGAAAAAAAAATATGGAGACACGTTCAGGGACCCACTTTAAAACTATGGATGATATCAGGCGTATCGTTGAGTAAGCATCTCCTGCTTTTTATAAACCCCGACAGAAGACAGAAGCTGTTAAAAGGAGTAATATCTGTTGTCATCTGGGAAACATAAACGGGAAAACATAAATAACTGGGAAACATATAATGGAAAACATAAATATCTGGGAAACATAAGCTGAACAAAATAGGAATACTGGAAAGTAACTTACATTCTTTACGATATTGACGGGATATTCTAAACAAATCCGTTTAACTGGCTTTGGAATCCAGTGACCTGAAGATAATAGACATATACTGGCCTCTCATTGATACTGCATAAATGATTACTCTTTATCAAATTCTTCGGGAAGTTTTGAGTTTCATTTTTCTTCCGTAGTGCGTCAGTGTTTTACCAGCAGACCAGGTTCCTTCAGCTAGTTAAGCTGCCAACACTCTTTGACCCATTTTTCTAAGTTACGTTTTGTGATATTCTTTTTTTTCAAGATAGAAGACATAGAGTTCATAGTCTACCTGTATTGGGTTTTGTTCGTTTGTTTATTATAATATATGGTGACGGAATAAAGAAAGGGGATGTTTGGGTACCCATAAACTGGATTAACCCTACCGCTGGCTTTCAAGTCTATCCCGAGTTCCTATCGTTTTTTTATGATTGTCTCTCGTCTTCCATTTGTGTTGTTCTAGTGCATTTCGCTTGTGAATTGTCGCATGTGATTGTAGTTTTCGGCCTTTGTAGGTGTTTACTGTTATCCTTCGTTTGTAATGTCGTAGCGGTCCACAAGATCATTATGGATAACACACCCTTATCTAGATAACCTATTTCTGATCAACCGTGCCTAATCAGGTTAACTTTCTGCTTACTTGAAGTGAAACGTTAAACCAATATTAGTAAATCGAATACAAAATAATAAATAGCTACATTATTTTTCCATCTGACAGGCTTCTACATATATATCTAAAATTTTATGGCTTGTTGTAAAATATACGACTTCCTGTGGTAAAAAGACGGTTATGTTGCATTAAAGATATTTCGAAAATATGAATATCGTTTATATTATTTTCTGAAAAAGCAGTCCGATACACAAAGCCTATTAATTCTTATTCTAAGTGTGCGTCATAAAAAAAGTCTTCAATACCTACGTTTTATAGCTGTGTTGAGCCCTTAAGTGTAATCCTTACCTTAAATATAATCCGATTACATTTAAGGTTAAGGACCATCCTTAAATGTAATCCCGGTTACATTTACGGTTGCAGGACCTCCCTTAATTATAACCGATTACAATTAAGGGAGATAGTGTACATGCATATGCCTACAATACCTCAGGAATTGTACCACAATACCCCCAGCGAAGCTATTGTTCAAACTGGCCTCCCAGATTCAGTAGAGGCCACTTTCTCTGCATGAGTGAACACATTGTTTTGAAAATCTTAAGTCCAACTTTGTTGTCTTTTAAAAAATTCCGTCGCAAGCCTTCGTTTTGCTACTGTAGAGATGGATTACCAACCACCTTACTAACTACGCCACGTCAGCCGTGTATATATTTTGATTCATAAACATATTTATCTTTACAGCACACATTTTGAGAGAAAAATATCAAAACTTGTATACCTCACTACAAGTTGCATCATGCCATTTTACCAAACGGTTTGTTATTTTCTTTAACCGAACGGTCATACCAGTTGTACTTTGGAGACCACACAAAATTCTTTAAAATAACTACTTTTTATCATACCAATCAGTAGTTGATATAAAACTTCGCAAAAATGATTATGTTGCCCTAGTCGAGATTTGAACCATCGTCAGCACATTGCCAAAGCTTTTACAGGCGAACTCGCTAACCATTACACCACCAAATCTTAGTAAATGAATGGTTTATTTACATATTTATGGTTAATGAAAAGTAATCAAAGAATTAGATATGCATAAAATAATTTTTATTGTACCCGTGCTCAGGTAAAAGCCTCGGGGGCTAACGCCCCCTCGGCCTTCACCTGAGCACTCGTGCGGAAAAAGAAGCCTCCCGGATTCAATACCGGCCACTTCTTTTGTTTGAAATGTACGGTATCTTATACTTGCAATCCCGGAATTAGTCTACAATTTACCACCCTATTTTGTTGTGGCAATATAAATTCCCTGTTCCCCAACTCCAATTGATTATCCATTACATTTTTTTATATAGCTAAAATATTGGTAAGTAGACGTTCAACAATATCTAAATAAGTCGAGCAGAAACCGAATTGTCAGCCAAAACGGATAGTCGATGGACATAGACACGAATGGACCCAGTAATAATGAAGCACAAAACATACATGCAAAACTATTAAACAAGATGAAAATCACGGACTCCACAAAAAACCGGGAGTGAAGCAGGTTCAACATCAACCCTTATAAATGTAATACATACCGTTAATTTGTTTATTTTGTACTGTAATTATATGTATTGCCATCAACTCCCTAGGGAGTAAAATTGTGCTTTCAATAAAGATTATTATGTTAATGTATCAATAACAACTTTAACCCTATTTCACTATCCCGTTACCCGACCTAAATCAACAAAGTCAAAGAGATAAAGAGCCAATGCAGGTAGACCACTACTTATAAAACTACGTCTAGAACGGTAAAAGGGTTATACAAAACCATGCAGAGAAAAAGCTCCTAGTATATCGTATGGAAGGTCATTTTCCATACCTTGGCTACATGACGTCACGAGATTGTAGCAAGAGGCGTCATTCGCCATATTGTATTTGTCTCGCCCGAAAGTCGCCGAAAGTGGGACATAGGCGTGCAAAGTATGACGACGGCGGCGGCGGTGGCGTCATTAACTTTTACAAAATAAAGGATAGATTGAAAACCCTTTTATAGAAGAACATCTTATTTCGTACAGTGGCAGTACTTATTAAGTGCTACCTGATGGACACAAAATTATGTGACCTTGACTTTAATTTCACTGTCTAGTGACCAAGGTTTTTTCCAGATTACATCCATTCCTCAATAACGATAGGTGGTAGGTCAATGATATATGGTATGTAGGTTGGTCTTGGGTAGTTCATGTGAGTCTGCTATATTACTTTTGTCCTTGACCTCGATTTCATTGTCTAGTGTCCAGGTTAAATTTCTCAACAACTATTAGTGGTAGGTCAATGATATTTGGTATGAAGCTCGGCCATGTGTAGTACATGTCAGTCTGATGTGTTAGTTTTGCCCTTGACATCACTTTCACAGTCTACTGACCATGTTAAGTTTTTCTGATTAGATCACTTTATCAACAACAGTTTGGCATAAGACATTAGTCCTTGACCTCAATTTCACGGTCTAGTGACCAGGTTAACCTCCTCTGATTTGATCACTTTCTCAATTAATACAAGTGCTAGGTCAATAATATAAGTATGAAGGTTGGTCTTAAGTAGTACATCTCAGTCTGGCGTGTGATTTCTGTCCTTGAGCTGTTAAATGAAGGTTAAGTGACCATGTTAATGTTCTTTAGTGTAGATCCATTTATTAGTGGTAGATCAATAATATTTTGTATGTCACTTGGTTTGGGTAGTTTATGTCAGTCTGGTATAAGACTTTTGCCCTTGACCTCAATTTCACAGATTAATGATCAAACACTTTAAGTTTCTCTGATCAGATACATTTCTTAATAACTGAAATTGGTGTAATTTAGGTTAATTTTTATAGTATATTTCCTCATTTCCTTTGCAATTTATCCAACAATGTCCCACCGATGCATGTGCCGACGGGCGAGACACCTATTTTGGTCCACACTTGTTGTGAATTTGCAGTCAGTGGGAAGCATATAAAACAACTTCATCGGTGAAATCAGGTTTGTGATCCATTTTGGCAAGTTTCTGAGATATACAAATATATTAAATTCATTGACGATACGTGGAAATAGTGAGATATTTGAATCATAGTCTTATACAATTTGAATTTTGCGCCAATATTGATAGCGTCGGGGTAGACATGATTTATCACGATACTTCCCGTAGCTTCGAATCTCTCGAAGAATTTATGTCTCTGACAAAACTGCATTTAAAAAGAGTTGTAAAGATGTCACATCGTCCTCAATATTGAACAACAGTAGTATCATACACGAAACTCTCTGAAGGATTTGGCAAGGAAGCATCAGGTATTTCCGATAAATCCCAGTATCGATGAACAAGAGTCTGATCCGATAAATGAAAGTATTTATTTTGTTGCTGTCTGATTGTTTTTAGAATAAAGGGGCAAGTCGGAGGGTGTCGCATGAAGATAGTGATTTTGTGATTCGAGCTAACAAAGACAAGCCATCCTGGTCATCTTTCCTGTAAATGTTTATCGTGACTGTTTTTTTTTATCTTCCCGTTCTTTTAGAGGGGGAAGGAGAGGGTCTGATCTCGGATTCACGTGAAAATAATGACAGAATCCCGATTTTCCCAATAAATAAATGACTTAATCCTGATCCCGAAAAATGAAGATTCCTATTCCGTTTATCATGGGTATTGTTGCAGGTTAATCCCGGATCAGCCCGTTGAATAAAACAACTAATCACGGGGTCCGTTCCTCATTTTTCGATTCCATTACAACGGTTGTCATTAGGAAAATGTTTAACCCTCAGAATAGTGTCTACAAATCTTTAACATCCTTTCTGTACATTTTCATGCGATTCTTAGCTACTTGATCTATCCCCATGGAAACGCTAGCAATTATGGTATTCTAGAATAAGAAAAAAATGTCGCTAGAAATTGGTCGCTAGCTTGTGGTCTGGTTAAAAACATTGTTTAAAAGTCAGAATTTCTATCATTTTTATACAATGCCGTCTACTTTTCTGTTTTAGGGAATCTTTTTTCAAATTTCTTTTGTATAATATTTTGAAACAATTCTGAGCATTTTTTCTCCTCCCTTTTTTGTTTCCATGGTAACGATGGCTATTCAAAACAATTAAAGAAGCAAAGATAACAGGAAATACTTACAATGGCCGAACATTACAATCACATGCTACGATCCACCAGGGAACTGCACACAAAAAACAATAAAATGACAAATGGCAAACATAAACAACGATAGGAACTCGGGATAGCCGGACTTGGTACCAGCACTAGCGAAAGCTAGCGGTAGGGTTAAACCGGTTTATGGGTACCCAAACCTCCCCTTTCTCTATCCCGTTTCCCTATAGTATAATAAACATACAAATAAAACCCAATACAGATAGACCACTATCTCCAAGACCACAATCTTGAAAAGGAAAGAACAAGACAAAACGTAATTTAGAAAGATGGGTCAGGGAGTGCTCGCCGCTAAACTGCCGGCCAGCTCAAGGAGCCTAGTCTGCTGGTAAACACTATCGCACTAAGGAATATTAATCAAATTCAAAACATCCCAAAGGGCTTGGTAAAGAATCGTCATGGATTTCAGTAGACATCGGCAGTATCAGTGAGAGGCCAGTATAGTTGTAAAATTTTCAGGTCATTGGATCCCAAAGCCAGTTTAACTGAATTATGAAGAATATCTGGTCAATATCCCCTATTACGTAAAGAATGTAAGTTACGTCCCAGTTTTTCTGGATTTTTTATCAGTTTTTGACTTTTTTGAACAACATTTCCGTAAAAACGAGGGTGAGAAATACCCTTAGTAATAAGCTGCTTGCGATTTGCATTATATTTAGATATCAAATGTTCATATCTTCTATAAAACTTCTTAAATGTGTTTATGAAATTTATGAAATCTGTATCTTGTTGTAAAAGTTTGGATGTGATAGTAAGGTTACGTTCATTAAAGTCGTCAAGAGTAGAACAGACGCGTGCGAATCGTACCAGTTGAGATATATACACCCCGTATGATGGAGCTACAGGAACGTCGCCATCATGAAAAGGGAAGTTAGTAATGGTGAAATAAAAATCATCCCTTTTATCATAGATTTTTGTTTTAATTTTTCCAGAGTCAACGATGATAGTTAGATCGAGAATATGGGCAGTATTTAGAATCATTGTTAGCTTTATTAAGTTTCAGTTGTTGGGGGTAAATGAGGTCGACATAGTCTAAAAACTGGGGATTGTCAATAGTAAGGATATCGTCGATATACCTGCTGTTATCGTTGAAAATTGAAATAAGTTGATCACTGTTTTGAATGGTTCCAGCCTGTAGTTTTTTCACAAACCCCCGTTCGTAACAGAACAGGAAAATATCTGCAATGAGAGGTGCAAAGTTTGTACCCATTGGAATTCCAATGACCTGTTGATAGACAATGTTGCCAAAATGAACAAAAATGTTGTCTAGCAAAAGATTCAGTGCCTTAATCATGTCATCGCAAGTCCAGGAACAATGATTTTTGTAACTGATGTTAGAGAAGAATCCTTACTTTTTATTAGAACACATGAACTGTAGACCAGAAAATTTGAAAGACCATTTAATAAGTTGTCCTAATTAAGATTTAATCAAATTATGTGGAAGGGTTGTGTAAAGTGTAGAAAAAATCATAACTGTCAATAGATGAAACTGGTCTTTTTATCAACTTTAGTTTATCTAAAACTTCAATGGAACTTTTTACACTCCAAAAGTAATTTACACAAGAGTTTTGATAAGTTTTTTCTCTTTAATACAGGTGAATGCACTGGTTAAATGGATGGACAAATTAGTGGTAGAACAGTTACTCGATGCCGAAATAAAACGATGTTTGTAAGGATTTTTGTGAAGCTTAGGAACCCAGTACATAGTAGGCAAGGTGTTATCTTTAGGTGGAACTTGGAGCATATCTGTATCGCTATAGTGCTGCTTGGTTAAAGTTTTTTCGTCAAAATTAGTACGTTCGAAAGTGTTAGGCTTTGCCAATTCATTTTGTTGGACATCAATATAAAATTTCTTTCAAAATATGACTCATAATATGACTCATAATCATGCTATGGCGGAACACGTTTTCTTATCTTATATGCGCTGCAAATTGTAAACTTATTCCGAGGTATTACAATTACGGTAGGTAATGCAGGCATATGTACACTATCTCCCAAATGTAACCGGGATTACATTTAAGGGTGGTCCTTAACCTTAAGAGTAATCGGATTACAATTAAGGTAAGGATTATACTTAAGAGCTCAACACAGCTGCCATCAAGTGACACGCACTCGTATTCAAGAAAACAATCAATTCCACAAAAAGATCAATATTTTACATGTGTAATAGAAAAAAAGAAGGGAAACGGGGAATGTGTCAAAGAGACAACGACCCAAACGGGAGTTACAACAACTCAAAGCCACCATAAAATCTTCAATGAACGGTGAGGAAACCCCACACCCAACGGCAAGTCGGAGTCGGCCCTTAAATAAAGAGTAATCAAGTTCAGTGAAATGAACATCATCCTAGACTCACAGACATAAAGTAAACTGACTAGAAAACAGACAAGACACACAAAGGCTTTATAAGTTTCCTGACTTAGGACAGGCGCAAACCCCAAGAGACTACTAGCAGTTAACTGACATGCCAGCTCCATACCCATTACTAACTGACAAATTAAGTTATGTATCCTCAGTATACAGTATGTAAAAATACAGTCAAACATACTGTATACTGTATACCCTCGGTATACAGTATGTCAAAAGTATGTCAAAATAAATAAAAGAAATTTTTAAAAACACCATCATAGAACCCTTAAAAATAACGTCCATCCGACGGGATTCTTTTTCAGCCTCGTTTGATAATGGTTTGCTGTAATCAAGCAAAACATACTTGTTATGTGCTCTGAATAACAATGAAAAATCAAAACAAAAGATGCTGAGTTTATGTACAATTATTTTTTGTACTGATCTCTGATCAAGACGACTTTTGTATCAGCATTCTGATACGGTACCAAGTCCGGGTGTCCCGAGTTCCTATCGTTGTTTACGTTTGTCTTTTGTCTATTTGGGTTTTCCTGTGTAGTTTCCTGGCAGATTTTGGCATGAATTTATAATATTCGGTCATTGCAGATGTTTCCGTTTTTTTTTACATATTTTACTATTTACGTCATTACTATAGAACAACTCAAGGATTTCATAATGGTCTTTGGCAGTCAAAATTGAGGAACTACTACATTCTCAACGTCATTTTGCCATATTGTTTGATGACATTAGTGATATATGTATGACGAGCTGGGCTTTACCAAGATCGCTTTTCCTCTACTGGCCTTTGTCACTGCCTCAAAAAATTACCAGGGTCAGATAGAAGCTGTTGTCCTTGCTAGATATTTTGATGTTTAGAATGCTTCCAGAAGAGTCACTTTACATCAACTGTGAGAGCATGTGAAGTAAAATTATCCCTGCAGGAACCTGGGCGCTATAACTGGATAAGAAAGAATGTTACCGAAATCCCCTGCATCATCAGATTCAGAAAAACACTTGCCTCAAACATATGTCTACCGGAACTGTTCTTAGCATCACAGCCTTAACCGACCCGAGGAAATGTTCCAAAAACTCATTATGAACTAAGAGTACAAACTAAGAGACCATTGAAGACGTACATGGTCTATGTTTGGCTCGACTGTAGCAAGAAGTACGGAAATCGTTGCAACTTTTTATGACCGGTTCATCTAACAAGAAAACCTATTAACTGTCTGAATGAAAAAGACCATGCAAATGATGTAGGACAACCCAACTTTGATATCCCTTTAGATTAGGAACGTAGAACTACGGTATCAACGATTGGATATTCCTTGCAGACAACAACAGCTTGACCAGTAAAATAAAGGCCAAATAATTTAACAAGGACACCGCATGATACATCAAAAGCTAAACTCAAACTATCCCTCTGCATCATTACTACAGATATGAACAGGGTATTTTGATCTTCAAAAGGGAGGGCAAGGTCATAAAGAAAGAAATGTTGGTCATAAAAACGTGATCAAGCGGGGCATTGCCTTTGGCGAGAACAAGCTGATCCGCTTACAATCACCCAAAGATACCATCCTCAGATCGACGAGACCCCGGATCTCCAGTTCTGAAAGGGGAAAGGTCGGAAGACGACGCATTCATGATTAAGAGTTTGAATTCGACCACCAAACATCTTTTCTAAATTTTTTCTTATTCTGATCCCGTTGAAACCCTTTGTGATACCAAAGCCAAATTAAAACCGCGAAGACATTGTAAACTATGCTGACATTTTGCAAGAATCTGGAACCAACTCCTTAATATAAGGATCCAGAAGCAAACAAAACTACAAATGGAAGCATATCTCGAAACAATACAATCCTAGCATTGTTTCTATGGAATAATCTTCCCCATTTTTTGGATATGTTGGATTTGTGTACTTCCGCCTATAAACAGGGAGTGACGGGGTTTGCAGCAGGATCCTAGGTATCATCAACAATAGGAATATTGCAAACTTAGTCTTAAATTAGAATAATTTATTTCAACACACCATGCCACTCCTAACTTCACACACTGTGGAATGCACATTGATGGCTGATTGGTAATCAAGCATTGTTTGACACTACTGCATAGATGCTTGATCAAGATTATACCTAAGTATGTCTGGGCTAGCAATTAAAGCCTTTCCAAGGGTGGCCAAAATTGTTATGTTAGCATTGGTTTTGGCACTTAGAATGTTTTTGGCACGAATGCCATCTTTTCTTGGATGTACTTGGAACGTAATGAAATCTTTGCTTAACTCTATCGTAAATTGGTCTCTCCATTAAACCATAAAACAGTCGTTACGATCTATAAATGAAGCAGCAGCAACAATTCAACGATAGAATTGGCCTGATCTTGCATAGCATATTTAATTTATCCCTCTCATTGACATGCTCCTATAAATCAATAAGTGAAAAGGTAGATGCTAGTCTTGTTGCAAAATTCGAAGAAGAAATCACCGCAGATATGAAGGGTCTCAGCTAGCATTGAAAATTCAGGACCAGTACATGAAGCCTGGAAAATCAATTACAAGTTGCTGGACCGATACACTATAATGCTTAACCAAACGATAAAGTCGACCATAAAACAACCGAAGCATAAACTTGGATGACAAATATAAATAAAGCAGAAAGGTCGTAAATTGGGGCTATATGTTTCTGTCTCTCTTTTTAGGTATTTTTTCATTTTTTTTCAGTTTGTATGTTTTGCCCTTTGTGTCGTTTAATTTTGGACTTTTTCTATCAATTCCTTATTGTATTTCTTCTTTTTGTAAGCCAGGATTAACTCCAGGTCAGGTTTTTGTAGGACGATATCTTAGATTTTGAAGTTATTCCCCTTGGCTCCTTCAGAGACATATAATTACAGAGATTGGCAACTCTACTATCACCCCATTTAATCATAACAAACATGGTACGGCCACATCAGAAATTTTTAAACTACTTCTAATTTAGTCGACATATTTCTAAACCGAAACGCGAATTGCTTTCGTTAATTATTTTATAGTTGTGTTTCGAAAATTTGAATTAGAAATATTGATTAATGAAAAAGATTTTGGCAAATAAAGTGGAGACTTCATAAGGAAATCTGACAACGAAGATCGCGATATGCCTTGTTTACTTTTGAAACTCCTCTTTCATTTCCGTGATTACAACTTCCTAGTAATGAAAACTGGAAAATATTGTTCATCGTTGGTAGAGTTTAGATAGTTTTATTATGATATTTTCATACATTATCGAGATATTATCGATTTATGTTTGTGAAGTGGAAGTTTTATCGAAGTCTCGATGGCGGCGAGATTTCACGGGAATCCGTCAAGTTGCCAATCTCTATAATTATATGTCTCTGGCTCCTTCTAACTTAATTGGTATGCAATGAATACGACTAACTTGTCAGTCAAATCAATAATATATAAAAATAAAAATGCACTGAGTGTTCAAATAACCTCGACTTTTATTTTTCTAAGTACTTTTTAACCCATCAAGGGGTTAAGACATTCTGCATATGACGAAAAATATTGAAAATGTAGATTTCCCTTCTTTTGCCTTTGTCGTGACACCGCCTGAGAAGGGAGATAACTGCTATAAAAATAGCTGAATTAATGCATAGTCCCGGCTTACGAAAATATGGAATAATAAAAACAGATATGATACAATGAAATGCCTACCTTGATAAGAATAGCTAAAGGACAAATGGCATCACTTTGAACATATTTATCAGTTCATTTAAATTCAATCTTAAATCAATTAAGGTCATATCGAGATTTGAAAAGGGATGTTAAAATCACTTAAAAAAGTTTTTGTGTAAAAGCTTTACTCTAAAGATTTGAGATTGTTCAAGTTGAAGGAAATACAAAAATACAAGTGATAAAAAAACTTTTAACGATAAGAATACGGGATGGTCTTATAAACATAAATGGTGAAAGAAAGGATATGGAGTAAATGCAAATGAGACAAGGGTCTCTTCAAATGCAAGGTAAAAACAAGCAAAGTAACAATGATCTTATTGTTGTTCTTCATCTTGAAGTCACTATGAGCCTTCAACAATTGGCTTTGCTCATACCTCATAGTAAGTTCAAGACGGCCCCTAGCACCGGTTTGAGCGGAATTCTTTGCTAATTGTCGAGCAATGCTACATCCATATCTTCACTGGTCATGGGTGCGTTATTGTCAACAAATATTAATTAAACTGGCAAAGTGCCCTTACAATCACTGTCATCTTTTGACCGACAAAAGCAATAGTGTCTTAAGCTAGTGGACGATCACAACATATAGACAAACACAGGGCACTCATTAAGTCGAATGTAAGAAAACTTTGCGTTATAAAATAGTGAGTTGTGGGCACTTTAAACAGGTGGTCAGAATTACATTTCGAAATTACAAAAATAAATGCCAAATTTTGAAGGTATGAATAGTATATCCATATGATAAATTCTCTCACGAACAAGTACACCATAACTTAAATATGTAGAGAGCATATATCTCTCGCACGGGGAATCTTTTTACGGACTCAACGTTGCAGGAGAGACAAACTCCAGTCGTAAATGGTGAATGAAAGGATATGGAGTAAACTCGATCCCATCTTGCCTTGTACTAGGAAAGATCGCTGGATTAGGAATCGTAAGATTAAATAATCATACTTTTGATAACTGAGTAAACCCACTTGTTTTCCAACATGTCATTCATTTTGACAAGATCTGCACCATTTCGTTTGCATTCGGCCTGAAATAAAAGATACAAAAATATGATTTTCTTAAAACACCCTTTTTACGACTTGTGTACATTACACAAATTGTAGCATTTTATCCGGTTTTATTTGTTCCTGGTCTCAATTTTAACTTTGGACATGTCATTTCCTACGTGATGGGATTTGCCTTATAGCAAAAGACGCTAACCATGTAGGAACTCTATTTTTCAATACTTATGGAGGTTGGTATTTTTTGTAAAAAAACAAAAGCAGTAGAATACCGAGGAAACAACGGATGTGGTTACAAGAATCATGGCAAAAAAGAAAACATAGTATCATTTTTGATCCTTTTATTATTTCTAGACTTTTACACAACTTTAAACTCAGCTGCTCCTGCTTGAAGAATAGGTAAATGTGACCTGATCAGAAGCCTACTTACTAAATTAAACATCTACTGACAAAATATTATCTACTACAATATTTATGACCTTCAAGTAGGACTTGTACAAAAATTAAACACGAATCACTAATGGATTTACTGTTGGTAAAGGTAACCAATTTCTTAATCGAAAGCCTTGTCCCAAGTTTCTATCGTTCTTTATATTTCCCCCTCGTCTTTCGTATGTTTATTATACTATAGGGAAACGGGACGGATAATGGGGAGGTTTGGGTACCCATAAACCGGTTTAACCCTACCGCTGGCTTTTGCTGGTGCCGGTACCAAGTCCGGCTGTCCCAAGTTCCTATCGTTGTCTACGTTTGTCTTTTTGTCTTGTTCGTGTACTTCATTTGTAGTTCCATAGCAGGTTGTGGCATGTAATTATAATTTTCAGCCCTGTTATCCATTTTTTACATTTATATTTTTCCCTTGTCTAATATTTCTTTTCTTTCATTTGGATTATGGTCTGTGATTGTTATAAATAGTAAATGGTAGATGTTGCCTGTTATCTTTTGTAATTTATTTATGGACTATACAAAACATATCTACTAAAAAAAAAATCAAAACAAAAAACAAACATTATTTCTTCTAAAATTTGTTGCTTCAGAGATGTTGCCTCTTTAACCCGAAACATTCATACATATAATTAAATTTAAGAAATACAAAGGGATAACAGAAAACGTCTACGATGGCTGAAAATTACAATCACATGCTACAAATCTGTCAGGGGACTAAACAGAAATAACACAAATAGGGTCTGAAAGTCTCGTCATGTGACTCACGAGAATCCACGATAAACAGCCAATTCGAAAACGATTCCCGCCAAAACATGACGTCAGACGATTATGACGTTCAAATTTTTGTTTGAAACGACATATATCTTTGTTTCAAATGTTACTTCCGGGTACAGTTTTTGATCCCGGAAGTTGCAAACTTGGACGAGACTTACAGACCATATAGGGCAAAAGACAAATATAAACAACACAAACAGCGATAGGATATGTACTTTCTCAAATACTGAGCTCAACGACTAAGATCTATTGACAAAAATTTTATCCACCTATGACACGCATTTACTGTTGCATTGTTATGGCCAAAGGGACAAACGGTAAATTTTCACGCAAAAATCCCTTTTGTCATCGATTTTCTCCAAGAAAAAAATTGAAATTGTGAAATGTAAATCAAATACTCCATCATATCAGTAATTTTAGTTATTTTGACATAAAAAAAAATGAAATAATCTGTTATTGTCGAAGTGCCTATCTAGTAGATGTGTATCCTTTTCATCTGCTGTCAGAAATTATGTTTAGATATTTTATTATTAGTGTAACATCAAAAAATGCAAAAAACTTCATTAAAAATAGCAGAAGACCTCACGTTTACCAAAATAGAAATGTACAAATAGATGATGATTGAAATCCTGTGAATACAATGTTGTTGCAAACGGAAATGATACGAAAAATTGGTTCGCATTTTAAAACTGTGACGATATTATAATGCAGAAGTGTACATCGCTTTATTGTTATTAAAAAAGCCTGTCAGATTGAGGAAAAATTAACCAAACGAATGCAAAAAGTGTATTTATATATCTAGGCTCAGTAAATATAATTAAAATATAATTACCTGTGCTCCACTCCATGTTGCCATTTCTTTTGAAAAGTAGTAACAGTGACCATGAAAATAGATCCAATCATGGTTGCAAAGAACTGAAAAAAATATTTTATCGAATAAACACAAATCACTTTACTTAATTCAAACGGACCAAGAATACACAATACAGTAAGAACAAAACTATTATCAACAAAAAATCAGTACGTTTAATCTCTTTAAAAAATGCATAATTAGAAGCAGTTTTTTTTAAACAAAAATGTTATGTTTTCCATTTATTTTTCTGTTTTGAAGCCAAGGGAAAAATATTCAAATATGAGGATTCTCAAAGGATATGTTTTTAATGTCCCACGCTGAAACAGAAATTTGTGATTTTTCTTTTGAGTGAAAATAAGTTTTCTATCCAAATAAAAGGCATATCCTGCTTTTAGAAATTAATAACTACTCTCTGTTTCTACACTGTATATTATGTCTTTTATCTTCAGTCACAACTTTTAAACTAGATCATCTGATTAGATTTTGGATAATTTCGGCTAGAACAGAACTCATAATTAAAAGATGAATATAAGGTCTATTGAAAACGGATACAGGGTTAGAAAGAAAATAAGGATAATTAACCGTCTCAACTACTGTGGGCCTGACTGTGCCTCAGGTTCGAAGTTTTACAGAGAAAAGAATTTAAACGCACATTCTTCATGTACAAAAACAAAGAAAACACAATTAATATAAGTAACAATATTAAAAGTAAAGGGATTTGGAGTAAATGCAAATGAAACAAAATCTCTACAAATACATGGTAAAACCAAGCAAAGGAACAACGCTTATATTGTTGTTCTTCATCTTGAAGTCACCATGAGGCATTCAACAATGAGCATTACTCATACCTCATAGCAAGTTCAAGACGGCCCCAAGCAACGGTTTGAGTGGAATTCATTGCTAATTACTGAGCAACACTACATCCATGCCTTTTTTTCCTTTGATCCATGGATGTGGGATCGTCAACAAATATAAACTTAATTGGCAAAGTGTTTGCTGTCGTCCATTGCCCGACAAAAAGACTAGTAGAAGATGATCACAACTTTTAAACAACCACAGGACACTCATCGAGTCAACTGGAAGAACAGTCGGCATAATAAAATCATATAACTTAATTAAGGTTAAGTGTCATTTGGATAACCACTGTAGTGTAGGTGACCATGAAATTATATCACAATTAAAGAACCTTAGTGAGCAAGCTCACATACCCCACGCCCCTACATATCGGATAATCCTACGTTATCTAAACAAAATCATAAATCGAGTACTTTGCACATCTCTTACAGATGCACAATCATTCTGTAAAATATCTTTAAAACTGTAGGAGGATTTATCCAGTGTGAAAAACAGCAAAAATGAAAATACAAGTAGTATGCACATCTTTGATATATACATAATCAATCTGCAAAATAAAAGTTTCCTACCTTATAAACTGTAGGAGAAGTTATACGGACAAATGATGTACCCTATATGCAATATAATGCATAAAAATGGCAAAGTTCAACAATGCGTAATATTCTGAAAAATTATAAGAAATCAAAATCCAAAAAGCAGGCACATCTTTAATATGTGCACAATTAACCTGCAAAATAAAAACTTCCTATCTTAAAACGGACAAATGGTATACCCTATATACAATATAATGCGCAAAAATGACAAAGTTCAACAATGTGTAGTTTTCTGAAAAATTATCCAAAATCAAAATCAAAGTACCATGCACATTTTTGATATGTGCGCAATCAACCTGCAAAATAAAAACTTCCTATCTTAAAAACTGTAGGAGGAGTTATCCGGACAAATGGTGTACGCTATATGCAATATACTGCGCAAAAATGACAAAGTTCAACAATGTGTAGTTTTCTGAAAAATAATCCAAAATCAAAATCCAAGTACCATGCACATCTTTGATATGTGCACAATCAACCTGCAAAATAAAAACTTCCTATCTTGAAAACTGTAGGAGAAGTTATCCGGACAAATGGTGTACCCACTTGATGACAAACGGACGGACTGACGGACGGACGGACGGACTGACGGACCAGTTAAAAACTATACACCCTCCGCAACTTCGTTGCGTGGGGTATAATAACCTCCATATTTCTAAACCTTTCCATTTCCTCTTTTAACTGGTAGAATATGCAAATTTAATTTATACCTTTTCTCCAGTACATCCACCAACCAATTTCTTCTGAGTGTGTGTAGTCACCATGATAATGCAGGACGCATTGCTTGTGAGTTTCGTCATAATTTACTCCCATGCAATCGTCTTGTTCATCACATTGAACAGCACAGTTAATTTTGCTCTTGGTTTTGTGTACTTCAATTATATCAGCTGTTATTCTGATATCTTTAAAACCGTCAAAGGCATTACCCTGTTTTCCAGCAATACAAAATTGAATTAAAATCATTAAGAAAAATATAACCCAACGCCAGGACATCATGGTTCGTTTTTAGCAAATTACCTTAGAAAATCTTATTTTATTCATATTTCAGTTATACACTCAGGTAATATGGTAACAATAAGATGTCAAGAAAATCAATGAATTATTCATCGTAATTTAATAGGAGCTGAAAAATACAGTTGACTTAAAAGCCAACAAAAATCATGATGTCCTTATTTCGGCGAGAAATATATTGTTACACTGGACCCCTGTCAGTAGAGTCGGACTCACAGGTGTATCCGCTAAACACTAAACCACAACTAAATTAGCTGCGGCTAAAAGTTTATGGGTTCTATAAGTGGGTAGGATTTATGTCTTGTTGTAACCACAAGTCCATGCCCGTTACATTAACTGGAAGACGGAAATCAAATTATACATCTGGTTCCTGTAAATGAATAAAATATAAAGTTTTGATACTTTACTATGATAAATAATAAACGGGTCTTTGCATTGGCTGGTCCCCAAACGTCAGTCACTGGTCGGGTGGAGACATCTCGGATGGAATAGGTCTTACAATATTTAATCTCAACAGTGATGTCCAAACATCAATTTCCCAACTATATATTTTTACCCAATAAAGAAAAGCAATTTTATTCACTAAACAATTCAACAATAAAATTCACCAACCATATTCAACAATACAAAATCAACATATCAACCCCAACAATGAGATTCATTTTTATCCAACAACAATATATTTAAAACAAAATGTCCGACGGCCTGTACGTCGACTCACTAGAAAGAAACGCGTGGTTAAGTTAACCCGGTGTCGCTTCCACCGGAATATGGAAATTACATAGAACGTGTCAGGTGATTCCTACCCTTAGCACCGTATGGCACCTTTAGTCCAACATTACATTTCATTAAACCTATATTAAACGTAAGTACAATATATAAGCATTTATAGCACCAGCTTTGATATGTTTACGTTTGCAGCACCGGCAAACACCAGAGAGCACCGTTAGCACCGGCAGTTAGTTTATAGCACCAGAATATTGTGTATGGCGGTGGCAGCACCGGCCAACACCAGAGGGCACCGTTGGCACCGGCAGTTTAGTTTATAAAACCAAATTGATATATATGACGATCGCAGCTCCAGTCAACACCAGAGAGCACCGTTATCACCGACAATTTCCTTGATTTTAATTCATAGCACCAGATTAAACCATCAGCACCTATAGCCCCTACAACCTTGAAATTTCACCAGCATCAACCCTGGAGGTTAAAGAAATATTGCTCCGTAACCAGCACCCCGCACAAAATAATGAAACTAGATAATAACCTTTGCCAAAGAGTCTATGTTGTCTGACTTATTTTGTTCTACTTGTAAACCGTTAACTTTTTGATTTTTGCCGTCTTAGTACACTTCCCAACAGCGTACCACCAGAGTCCACCAACATCAGAGAATATATACAGTACAGCTAGACCAATCTAATCAGACCTTCCAAAAACCGACCAATCAGAATCATTGTACCAAAACGTGGAATTTCCCTTTTTGTGAAAATGACGTCGCCATTATTTATTGTCAAAAACGACGTTACCAACATAGTTAATCAATTTTAGGATTTAAGAACCTTAGGTAGCTATTCGAATGCAAGAATTCAACTATACTTAGTCAGTGGAAAATGTTCCTGGTGTTATGTGTATGTAAATTAATGCCAACGATGTATTTTCAGCTAATATTTAACTTGTCACCGGCAGAACAGGAGTTAGCACCGGTAAGCACCGCAGCCCCAAGTTACTCAAACACAGGGCTTTGAAGCCCCCTAGAGCTATGATTATCCTAAATACTTAATCAAAAACCTTATACCAACGATTTCTATGAACCTTACTTGTGGTTTACCCCCATTTGTGCTTAAACATTCATCCCTACAAAACGTGCATACGTATGAAGCACTTTTGTCTCATAACATTTACCCACTTCGACTTTACCTTCCAAAATTGATTATGAACAGCCCTTTACTAGATATCCTAAACATTTAAACACCAAAAAATGAAAGAGATGGTTTTAAATTACTAAAAAGGGGGTAGACCACATTAAATTGCCCCCCCCCTTGTAGGATTTGGTCCCCAAAGAAGATGGTTGTAAGCTAAAACTGCTACAATTCGAGCATTTGATTATGATTAAATTTGTTTCAGGCTAACTTTGAATTATCGACACTATTTCAGTTTTGTGATCCATATATTACATTTAAAAGCCAACATGTTTTTGTTTTGTTTACCCATCTGTAGTCACTCATAGCCGCTCAATTTACACGCACATAAGTCATTCAATCTCTCCTCTACAATGGATATCAAAGCCGACAACTTATAGAATTTAGCTTGCTGAAGAAGTTCATATAGATATATATGTTCACGCGGAAGATATCTCTTCTCCATGGTGCAGTTATTTCCAGGGTAATTTAGGATAATCTTGAAATGCGCCGGATCTCTATCGAAAAAATATATGTTGTCAGATGGCCAAAAAGGACTATGTGCTTGTAATATCAGTGCGAAAACTGAGGATGGGATGACCTAAGTGTGGTTTTGCTGGTTTCGAATTTAATGCCACCTTTATTCAATGTAACACGGCTCTCTTGAGTGTCCTGTATTGATTAAAAGAATGTTTCTACTTGTTCCGTACTATTTGTAACTACCACTGTTCTATCTTGTTTCAAGTCTGTATTGATTGCCTGTCTCTCAAGTACTGGACTAGACTTGCTAGATGAGCCTGATGACGATGAGGATGAGGATGACGAGCTTGAAGATTCAGGTGCCTTTTTGCTTCCCTTTCCTGTTTTAGTTATACGTTTTCTTTCCACCCGTTTATCTACAGTAACAGTCTCTTGTGAAAAGACATCATCTTTATCATGCAATTCGAGTATCTCCTGCGTTTTCTGATTTAGTTCTTTACTCTCATGATTGCTTTGCTTATTATTGTTCTCTGATCTTACAGTTTCATTCTCTTTATTTTCTGATATCTTTAAATGACTATCCAGGAAAGGTTCATCTATAGTTATCTCTATGCCTTGACAGATCCTTCACAACATCTTTTATCGCTTTCATTTTTTCCTGTCTTGATTTTCCTGCCAATTTCTGAATTTTTTCCTTCGGTTGTGAATCCTCAGTTTTATTTTCCTTTTCATTTCCTTTTTCAGTTTTCCTCTTTATAGACCTTTCACTTTTACCTGTTCGATCTGTTTTGTAATACAAAAAATACCGAAGTTGCACAAAAACATTAAATTTCGTTATGCTCTACACGTGTTTTAAGGAGTAACCTCTCATCAGCAACTCAACCTGGAATAGGCATAGCCACGCTTTCTCGGTGCATTTACCTGAAGCTGATTACCATCCTTATCCATCAATTTTAATTTCCTCTTTATATTTGTCCAGCTCCTTTTCAGCTTCAGTTCCCCTGAGCCCAGTACTATGTTGGAAGCATATCATATCCTCATCCTGCACATCCTTACACCCATGCGGTGAGTTTTTGCGCTGAAACAGTTTCTTGCACTTGGGGCTTTTCCAGCCAAAATCTGAATGACGTTCTATAACATGTCTTTCAAGGCACCATCTATTTTTTCAAATGTTACGTCTTCACAGACAGCACATAGTCATTTGTTCTGCAAAACAAATATACGCCGGTAAGCAACCTTTCAATACTTCAATGTACCTTACTTTAGAGCTAATTAATATATATTAAAATGTTTTGTTTTATTTTTCAGGTTGGTCTAGGTGATTTTCCATATAATAAAAAATTCTGGCAGTTCATCATAACACCAGAAGAAAAGCAGCAATATAAGGTTCAGTTTCAGAAATAAAAGTTTGCCCATCGCTAATCTTTTCTTATTTCTACATGAATTACTCAGTAAATATATACAAGTGTTTGTTATTGATGTGTGGCCAGAAGACCCCAGTATATATATAACAACCACAAGAACGAAACAACAATGTATATTACAACAACTAAGTTTTTTTTTCGACAAATAATGCACCCAACATCAAAATAAATAAATCAAATCAGCAGAATGACATGTTATCTACAACTTAATCAAACCAAGTCGGTTTGTGTTCGCCATCATACGGCTTTAATTTGTCATGGTGAACAACCTTCGGTCGACTTTTTGGATTTAATTTGATTCTATACAGAAAATCGTTTAGTCTCTCCGTCACAACATAAGGACCCTCCCAGGGTCTCTGGAACTTTGGATTTTTACCAACAACCCGTTTATACTGGTAATAATACACTGGATCACAAGAATTGTATAATTTATAGTGTATTTTATGGTCATATACCTTTTCCATGGATTCACTTGCCCCATTTAAATTTTCACGAGCAAAGTCATGAGTTAATATCATATAATTTTGTAAGTCGAACACATAGTCAGACAAAGTTTTATCACTACGTATTGTTCCAGACGGTTTACCTAACAATAGGTCAATAGGCAAATTTACTTCCCGACCAAACATCATACGATTTAGTGTAAACCCAGTTGTTTCGTGTATTGACGACCGGTAGGCCAACATCAAGTAAGGCATTAACCTATCCCAATCCCTTTGACTATTTGATATGAATGAAGACAGCATATTCTTCAATGGTTCTCATACAACGTTCAACCATGCCATCCGACTGGGGTCTCATCACAGTCATTCGTGTTTTATCAATGTCCAATATTTTACAAAGAGCTCGAAATAATTGAGATTCAAAATTCCGCCCCTGATTTGTATGTATTTTCAATGGAACACCCAACAAAGATATAAAGCTTTCAACTAATGCCTTAGCAACTGTGTCAGCCTCTTGATTTTTTATTGCATGGGCAAATTTTGTGAAATAATCACATATAACTAACATATATTTATTGCCCTCAATAGAGGTAGGGGTGGACCCATGAAATCCAGGGCAATTCTCTCCATTGGTAAACCTACATTATATCTTTGCATAGGGGCTCTTGCTCTAGTTACTGGTAACTTTCTACTAGAACAAACGTCAAATTTCTTGCAATATTGTTCTACATCTTTCCTAACCCCAAACCAGAAATATCGCTCTCTTACTTTACCTAAGGTTTTCCTAACCCCCAAATCTCCCCCAGTTATTCCATCATGAAGCTGTTGTAAAATAAATTCTCTACATTTAGGGAGAATAACTATTAGCCAATCTATATGTGTCCCATCATTACTTTCCCATTTCCTATACAGAATTCCCCCTCTTATCTCGTAAGAATCTAACCGATTCCAATAGTACTTCACTTCATTGCTATACTTAGCAACCTCAGCCCATAAGGGTTTCAAACTATGTTCTTTTCATCTGAAAATAAGACCTAATTCAGGGTCATTTCTCTGTTCCCGTACTAAGTCATTCTTATCACCATGAAATGAAGGCAGGTGATTTTTGATATTGTCTGAAACTACTACTTTTTTCTTTATCTATAACCCTGATGTTAAGACTTACATCAGGGTTATAGATCAATAAATGCATATAATACCAGCGTTAAAAAAAAATAAAAAAATATTGCAGTAAATGTAATGTACAAACAACAGCAAATATTTTTTATGTTTTATGTTGTTTATAAACAAAGCAAAAAACACCCAAAATCCCTATTGTGCTAGATCTAAACAGATACACACAATGTGGTTGATTTATAAACTTTATAAACTTTCAGTATGAACAATGTGAATAGCACTAGTATAAATACTGTTTATATTTCAACTCTATCCGAGTCTTTCTCAAAACAAAAAAATATATAATAAAACAATAAACTATTTACAAAAAATACACTACAAAACTTAATTAAATAGGTAAACTACATTTCGGAGACTGAAGGCGTGACCTCAATTATAGTGATGTGAAAAAATATTTGCTGGTGTTTGTACATAACATTTACTGCAATATTTTCTTAATTTTTTTAACTCTGGTATTATATGCATTTATTGATCTATAACCCTGATGTTAAGACTGGGTTTTAAACGATCAATCCAATAGCTTTCTTTGGATCTTCTCTGGTTTAAATTCCACGATCTATTTTGATCAATTGCGATGACTTGAATATTTTGCCAGTTGTGATTTGGAGTATTAAAATGGATTGCAGTGGCCTGGTTCTAATCTTTGTTTTCGATATGGTTACGATGCAAGTTTTTGCGAAGATTGAGCGCATTTCTTGTCTCACCATTAACTTGAAGAAAATTCTCGTTATCTGTTAGAGTTGAAATATAAACAGTATTTATACTATATATATATTAAAGTAGTTCAACTAGGAAAGGGGATAACAACATTTTAATAGTATGAATAAAACATAAGATTTGGAATGTTTTTCATGAATTGAAAATAAATAGCCATCTAATCACGAAAATCCACTCCATTTATGAAATGCTTCAAAATACCGGAGTTGAAATATTAAGATTTTGAATGGTATGTTAATATTTGCAAATAAAGGAAAGTCAAATACTTGGAAAAGGGGTAAATTCTTTCTAAACGACAATCACCTTTAAGGAATAAGGCTTTGGAATGAATCTGTGTTTTGGAAATATAATTTCTTTTGTACTGTAAATCAACACTACATACATGCATATGATCATTGTTCTATCATATCTAGGTCGTCATGTTTCTTTGAAACCCTTTGGCAATTAAGGCATAATCAATGCCGATTCTTATTTATATAGTACAGTAGTATATGACTCAAGGTGATTTCTAAAAAAAGAACTTTAGACTACTAAGATAGTAGTGTTTTTGTCAACTGAAGATAAAAATCTTCCCATGAAACTTTTCAAATTTTTTTGAAGTATATATATAGAATAATGGAAGTTTTGTTTTTGATATAAGAAATATTGGCGAACAATAATGGACGAGCCCCTTGTGGGCGAGTCCATTTTTGGAGCCAATATTTCTTGTATCAAAAACAAAACTTCTATTATTCTTTTTATCGGTAATTAACTAAATCATTCAATAAAAGAAATTTTGAAAATGAATGTTAATTTTCAATAAATCGTGAAATTGACTAGTATTGATTAGTAAATGAATTTGTACGATCTTTTTAGATGTATATTTCTTTGTTTCATTGATTCTGATTGACAAAGGAGGCGTGGCCTAAGATACTTTTTGCCAATATTTTTTCGTATCCGGGCAGTAGCAAATACTGAAAAAATATTTACTTCGTGAGATCAAAGGAAACTCATACAAATTACCGATAAAAGATCATATTTGTTTCATACAGTAAATTTGAATGATGAAAATTATTGCAATGTAAGGAGGATTTATTGTACCCCTGCTTTAGCGGGTGGAATATAGTAATCACCGTGACTGTTCATTCGTTCGTCCGTCCGTCTGTTCGTTCGTTATTCCGTCCGCTATAGGGTACATAATTTGTAGCGACAATTCCTCCTAGACCACTTTGTGAAATTCAATGAAACTTTCACAGAATGTTCAGTGCATATTGCCATTGTGCACCAACTATTTAAAAATTTGATTTGACTTGTATTTTTTTGGTGATTATTTTAACATCTGGAATCAAATGTTGGAGCGGGGGTATATTTATGTGAGCTCTGCTCACAGTTTTTCTAGTTGTTGCTTTTTACGTATTTGAATCTTTTAAAAAGTAAAGATAACAACTATAACTCTCCCCTGGTAATCATTTTTATTTGTCTTGTTGGTACCGTAATTATTAATCTAGGCTTTCCATTCACTGTACATATGGTCTTTCCAACAGCTTTAGGCAATTAAATATTATACAGGAAAAAGATCATAAATGGTCAAAATCGGCCCTGGAAATTGTAAACTTAAATGTTTTTTAAGCACTTAAATTTATAATGAACATACTATAAAAGTTCTTAAACACTGACCGAAATAAAATGATTGAAAATCATAGACAATTAATGCTTCTACATAACTTTGCACGTCCAACATATTTTCAGCATCTTTTTACACAGTTCAAATTTTAAAGAATGCTAAATAACATTCCAAATTCCATTGTAATAAAACAAAAATCATGCTGTTGGCATTTTTTTCAAATATTTTTAAATATTTACAACAATGACTATCAATTCGTAATCAATGAAAGGATATTGAGTAAATGCACATGAGAAAAAACATCTACAAATACAAAGGGCCAAGCAAAGGAACAACGCTTTTAATATTGTTCTTCATCTTGAATTCGTACAAATCCACTGTTTCGGTCGCTTAGTGTAAAATGTAAATTTTAGGTATTTATTCAAGTATCATTACAAGCCTGCTCAAGTAAGGATAAGAACATGTCGAGAAAACTTCAGACTTTGGTCAAGTATTGTTCAAATTTTATAAAAATGTAAGAATCTGACAAAAACAAGCTCAAACGCATCAATTAATTGCCTTGATTTTTCCAAAATATTGTTTTTATCAAAACTTTTCCAAAAGTTTATTTTAGAATTTCAGAAATAATTAATCTTGGAAATCATTAAGTCCTTGACACTTTCAAGAAAATTTGAAGATGGAACACGAATAAAAAAATCAAAAGCTTTTTGCGTATCTACATATGTGCAAAATTTTATTTATCAACATAAACCGAAAGCCAAAAATCAGCAAGGAGTCCATTGACAAGGTCCATCTAATGGATAAACGCACGGACGAATGGTACAAAAATTCAAACATTTTAGGGGATGGTAAAGGGGGGTCCTCAACACGAAAGAACGTGCTTAAAAATTGCAGCAAACTAATCACGAGTGATAAAAATGGTCAATCACGAAACACGGAAAATTGATGCTCGTACTTCGCCGAATACTTGATCCTATCTAAAGTTTTTTTTACCTGAAAGCTCTTAAAATCAATGCAAATCTATAAAATTTTGCTCTGTAATACTTTCCGGTACCGTTACAATTCTAATTGTAACAAGTCCCGATTTTTACAGGAAAATGAACACGCACGAAGTATGAAATATCCAAAACGAATCACGAGCTCAAAATATAGACAAAAACGAGGCACGTGGAATAATGCCGACACAAAAACACGAGGAATAAAAACACAAAACACGAAAACACGAATTTATAATACGCCTAAAACGTTGCACGAAAATAACCCTTTACCACCCTCATTTTAGAAAAATGCGGGGTTAATTAGCCTTTGACAAATACAAAAATACCGAAGTTACGTAATAAACAGTAAATTTCGCTATGTTGTACAAGTGTGTTTCAAGGAGAAATCTCTCATCAGCAGTATGAGAATCAAATAATATTGAAAACCATTATTCAAAAATAGTAAAAAAGAAGTACTAACTGTCAAAAAATATCAAAATAGGAATCCAACTACAGTTACAAGGGTATTCACCCAGTGCCATACGCGTAATGAAGTCTCAGTATTTTCAATGGGTTAGAAATTTGATAAAAACAGAAAATTTCTATAAAGCGCAAAGTAAATTTTTGAAACGTATATATTCTTATTATTGTTGACATTCAGGCCGTGTTTATACTAGACGAAAAAGATCGATATTTTTAGTGATCGATTGAAAAAGCATCGATTTCACCCTAATGCGAACACTTTAAATCGATTGCAATCGATTCAAAAATAGTCCAGTTCAGGAGGTAGTTTTTAATAGATCAATTCAAAATAAACCGATCTATTTTCTGATGTAAACACTTTAATTAATTGAATGCATCGGTTTTGATTACGTAAAAGATCAATGCGCATGTGTGGCGATAAATTTCAAGGGTTTTAATATTAAAGCAAGTGACGTTGTTGTTCCTCACGTGTTGGTTCTTCTCATCATTGCCCCTTTCCATTATCCCTAACATAAGAAGTAACTGTGAAAATCATACATTATTGAACTACAGAAAGTAACTACACGTGTTTGTACCAAAACAAAAAGATTCAATGTGATTATTTCGGACAAATGTGCAAAAATGCATTCTAAAAATAATTATTTGTTTACATCGTATGGGTTTATATTTTAAGCGCAAACGCAGTTATTTAAAATAAACCGATTGCAATCGATTTCACCTTGTGTAATGTTAACACGAAACGGTCTATAAATAGATCGATTTAATTTGAATCGATTCTTCTCTACCTTAGTGTAAACACAGTTTCAGATATATAAATATGAGGTTTCATTTTAAAATAACTAAAGGGGTTGGTATGTTAGGCTTCCGGAAAAAGTAGGTATCACATTATGTCAGGGATTTGTTCAGCATATGTTTCATCCCTTCGGAAATTCTATTGGTGTAATCATGACATCGTTCAAACGGACAATTTCAGTTAGATTTGACCTTTTCACGGATTTGAAATCACCGGTTTTGACTAAACCCTGGATTGACTAAGTGAAAGTGTGACGGATGCCGATAGCGGAGTAGGAAATGCTTACCCCATCCGGAGCGCTTGATGTCGATCCTGTTTCATGAGAGTTAACACAATAAGTGCCTTAGTTCTAAATGTCGTCTATTTAATTCCATGCATTGTGGTTGTCTCATGTCCTTGTTGTGTCTAGTTTTTTGCATTCTCGTTTTGCCATGTCTTGATTATCTAATCCTTTGTTCCTTTGGTATTGTACTGTCGTTGTTTTGTTCCTTTGGTATTGTGCTGTCGTTGTTTTGTTCCTTTGGTATTGTACTGCCGTTGTTTTGTTCCTTTGGTATTGTACTCATGTCCTTGCTGTGTCTTATTTTTCTGCATTCTCGTTTTGCCATGTCTCTTGATTATCTAATCCTTTGTTCCTTTGGTTTTGTACTGTCGTTGTTTTGTTCCTTTGGTATTGTGCTGTCATTGTTTTGTTCCTTTGGTATTGTACTGCCGTTGTTTTGTTCCTTTGGTATTGTACTCATGTCCTTGTTGTGTCTTATTTTTCTGCATTCTCGTTTTGCCATGTCTCATGATTATCTAATCCTTTGATCCTTTGGTATTGTACTGTCGTTGTTTTGTTCCTTTGGTATTGTGCTGTCGTTGTTTTGTTCCTTTGGTATTGTACTGCCGTTGTTTTGTTCCTTTGGTATTGTACTCATGTCCTTGTTGTGTCTAATTTTTTGCATTCTCGTTTTGCCATGTCATTTGATTATCTAATCCTTTGTTGCTATGGTATTGTACTGTCGTTGTTCTGTTCCTTTGGTATTGTGCTGTCATTGTTTTGTTCCTTTGGTATTGTACTGTCGTTGTTTTGTTCCTTTGGTATTGTACTCATGTCTTTGTTGTGTCTTATTTTTCTGCATTCTCGTTTTGCCATGTCTCTTGATTATCAAATCCTTTGTTCCTTTGGTATTGTACTGTCGTTGTT
>MJUU01061458.1:16092-43073 GCA_002080025.1 Modiolus philippinarum
ATAAATCATCGGTCTCTGATAGAGGACAATGGAACCATTTCTCTGTGTTACATTACCTTTATTTGTCCAGGATAAATCATATGTCTCTGAAAGGTGGAAACTCGGGTCAAGTCTCTGTGTTAAAGTACCTTTATTTTTCTAGGATAAATCATCTCACTCTGATAGATCGACACTGGGATCATGTCTTTGTGCCATAGTACCTTTATAGTTCCAGGATAAATCATATAACTCTGATAGATTGATACTTGGATCATGTCTGTGTCCCGTAATTCCTTTCTTGTTCCAGGTTAAATCGTCTTACTCTAATAGGTTGACACTGGAATCAAGTCTCTGTGTCACAGTACCTTTATTGTCCCAGGATAAATCATATAACTCTGATAGATTGACACTGGAGGCATGTCTTTTGTCACAGTGCCTATATTGTTCCAGGATAAATCATCGGTCTCTGATAGGAGGACAATGGAGTCAATTCTTTGTTTTACAGTACCTTTATTTGTCCAGGATAAATCATCTAACTCTGATAGCTGGACATGGAGATCATGTCTCTGTGCCATAGTACATTTATTGTTCCAGGATAAATCGTGTTTTCCTGAAAGGTGGACACAGGAATCATGGCTCTGGGTCGGAATACCTGTACAGTTCCAGGATAAATCATATAAATCTGATAAATTGACACTGGAAGCATGTCTTATGTCACAGTGCCTTTAATGTTCCGGGGTAAATCATCGGTCTCTGATAGGAGGACAATGGAGTCATTTCTCTTTGTTACAGTACCTTTATTGGTCCAGGATAAATCATATGTTTCTAATAGGCGGACACTTGGGTCCAGTCTCTCTGTTACAGTACCTTTTTTGTTCCAGGATAAATCATCTAACTCTGATAGATGGACACTTGGGTCATGTCTCTGCACCGGAATACCTTTACTGTTCCAGGATAAATCGTCTTACTCTGATTTACTCTTGAAACAGGGGTCATGTCTCAGTGTCACAGTACCTCTATTGTTCCAGGATAAATCATATAACACTGATAGATTGACACTGGAGGCATGTCTTATGTAACAGTGCCTTTATTGTTCCAGAATAAATCATATGTCTCTGCTCAGATGACAATGGAGTAATTTCGAAAATATTACAGTGCCTTTTTTGGCGCAGGATAAATCATGTGCCTCAGATAGGCGGACATTTGGGTAGAGTCTCTGTGTTACAGTTCCTATATTGTCCCGGGATAAATCATATAACTCTTACAGATTGACACTGGAGGCATGTCTAATGTCACAGTGCCTTTACTGTTCCAAAATAAATCATCGGTCGCTGATAGGAGGACAATGGAATCATTTCTCTGTGTTACAGTACCTTTATTGGTCCAGGATAAATCATATGTTTATGATAGGTGGACACTTGGGTCCAGTCTCTGTGTTACAGTACCTTTATTGTTCCAGGTTAAATCATCTAACTCTGATAGTTGGACATTTGAATCGTGTCTCTGTGTCTTTTCTCTGTGTTACAATACCTTTATTGTTCCAGGATAAATCATCTAACTCTGATAGCTGGACACTGGAATCAACAAAAGTTACATCATCAGCATCCTGTACAACCATCATAGTCAGGCAGACAGAAGTTACATCATCAGCCTCCTTAACAACCATCATAGTCAGGCAGACAGAAGTTACACCCTCAGCTTCCTTAACAACCATCATAGTCAGGCAGACAGAAGTTACATCATCAGCCTCCTTAACAACCATCACAGTCAGGCAGACAGAAGTTACATCATCAGCCTCCTTAACAACCATCATAGTCAGGCAGACAGAAGTTATATCATCAGCTTCCTTAACAACCATCATAGTCAGGATGACAGAAGTTACACAGTCAGCTTCCTTAAAAACCATGATAGTCAGGCAGACAGAAGTTACATCATCAGCCTCCTTAACAACCATCATAGTCAGGCAGACAGAAGTTACATCATCAGCCTCCTTAACAACCATCATAGTCAGGCAGACAGAAGTTACATCATCAGCTTCCTTAACAACCATCATAGTCAGGCAGACAGAAGTTACATCATCAGCTTCCTTAACAACCATCATAGTCAGTGGCGTAGCCAGCCTTTTAAAATTTGTTAGCACAATTTCAAGAAAAAAAGACTGTATATGAAATGTATTACTTTTGCAATTATCATAATATTTTGGTTCTAATGGCTAATTTATCTCACTATTAAATTCTTTTGTTTGTTGAGAAGCAATCTTAAGCAAGCAAATGATACCAAATTTGAATTCCAAACTTAATTTATCCATAGAATATTTGACGTTATTACATGTGCCTTTTAAATCCTCTGATCTTGAGCCACATGCACACACAAGATGAAAAAGCTTATTTTATTTTATTGTTCGTATTTTCATGTTTTATTACCTTACGTTATCCATTTCTAAAATTTCAGCTACAAATTCAAATGATGACACGCTTTCACAACTAATTGAATTCATATTTAATTTGTTTTATCGGTGAAATATTGAGCTTAGATATAAAGGACTTAGTGTTGTAAGGGCTGTGTTTTAAGCCCAAAATCGATGTCTTCAGATAGATTTTGAATTAAAAAAAAATAAATAAATCAGACATTCAAAAAATTGACATCAGTGCTGCACTATACAAAAGAACAGTGCCGTAAATTTTAAAGTACGTTAAAATCAAGCATGTTAATGAAATACAATAAAAAAAAATACCAATTTCAAATTGCATTTGGACTGAGATAAATCCTTCAACCCTATTATCATGACAAACAAATGAAAAAATAAAAAATGTATTGTCATGCTCTCAATTTTCAGAACCAAAAACTGCTTAAAAATTGTCCATTTTTATCTAAATTATCACGAGACTGCTAAAATAATTGTGAAAAAAAAATTTGTTATTATTACTACTTAAAACGGAAAAGGAAAAAATATATTATGATATTTCTTAAAACTCGGGCCAAATACTGCTTCTCACAGTACATTTGATACAAAGAGGTATATTTTTCTAATACCTAATTAATTGAATTTCAAGATTAAAGTAAAATAAATGGTACTTTCATGACGTATATAATTTTTTTTTCACGCGAAACTGATAGCATTCAATTAATGGTATTTCATTCCTTTGGAAGATCTTGTTGAGAATTCATATTTAAAATCATAGTCAGATTTAATTCAGGTGCTTAGAAAATAACGTTTTCTTGATTCTCTTTTGATAGTAAGACAAAGAAGGGTTTAACAACCTGAAGGAAACAAGATTTATTCTTCTAGATATTTGAACTAATACGTAATCATACGCTTTATTTGATATGTCTTTTTTAATTAATGTTTACCATGTTTACTATTTTTGTCATAATATTTTGTAAGCACGTGCTGACAGTGCTACGCAGTAGCTACGCCACTGTCTGCAACCTTTAGGTCATCACAGTCCAAGGTAAGAATGTACTGCTGTTATTCCTCTTACTTGGGGGTACGCAATCTTTCTAAAAAAATCTTCCCTTTTACCTAAAAGAGAACAGGTACCATGATGATCGCATGTGTCTACATGTATTCCCCGTACAACTCCAAATGAACAAGTTTTAATCAAAACATGATATAAATCAATACCCTCCTCCATTTCCCTTGCTCTCATGGCAATAAGCTGTTCATCTATGTCTTCTGTAGGATAAAGTTCATCGAAATTCATTCTCTGAGACAAAACCAGCAAATCTGTTTGACCCCAAACTGAATTGGGGGAAAATTATTCTTCATCGTGTTAAGATGATAGATTTGGAACTTTTAAAAATTATTTTCTCTGGATAACAAGTCACAGTTTTGATATAAAATTTCAAGTTCTGAATCTCTACCAATAGATTCACTTAATCGGTAAAATTGTCACCTCAATATTTGTTTATCCATAAATTGCTGCTCATCCACTTTCATTTGCATTTCGTGCATTTATATTCCCTGAAACATCTCTTAATTCTTATCCTGGTATATGGTAAGTCTTATTTAAATTAAGTTTGCACCAAAGAGAAATGATTACTCAAATCATCACGAGTCTGAGGCTGAATATACAACTATTTAGTGTTAAATTTTTCCTAAAAGTATAATCCATGGGTGGTATTAAAGTTTTTGTACCAGGGTAATATATACCCTTTTGAGTGAAATTGTCAACTTTTATATGAATAAGTATTGCTGGTAATTTACTTTCAGACACATATAGAGGCGAAATCATTGAAAGACTCGTGCAGCTGTTAAAATCTTGTTCCATTAATTAATCAATAAAATAACATGTAACGATTTCTATATAACCCTTTAAGTTTTTCAGTTTAAGTTAATTGATTCACTTTTAAATCATGTCTACAATTAAAATTGTTTCTAATTTTGTCATTGGTTTCAAAGTACTCTGCAGTTATAATGCATCTGACTTTCAGCAAAATAGACAAGTATCAACCAATTAAAGTCTTACACTTAATCATTGTATGGTGACATATCTCTAGATCTATAAGATCAAACTATAGTGTAGTAAACCATGGTCACTGTATATTGACTGTTGAAATTGATATAGACCTTTATGACAGAGAATAGTCCATTTTCCAATTACCGACTTTGACTCTGGTATTAGTATTTTTAGCAAAGGGAAATAATCCCCACACCAGACAGACTGGTTTGCTGTCTCTTTTGAGGGAGGAAGAACAGCACACATTTTTCTCGGAAACTGAGATTATATAAACTTTGGTAAGTACTGAAATTATTTGAAATAATTAATTTAAAAGTCATTGAGTACTTACCGTGGTTAAGATAATTTTATGTTTTTAGATAAAAAATTATTTTTGGCTGTTGCTCCAGTGAGACAGCAAACCAGTATGACTGGTGTGGGGATTATTTCCCTTTGCTAAAAATACTAATATTGGAGTCAAAGTCGGTAACTGGAAAAAGGACTATTGAAACCTAAAATATTTAAATATTTTCAATAGTCACTTTTTACTTGCCATTATAAAGGATCTTAACATAGTGTACGTGAAGCTAATAATGTCTCTTTTCACTGACAAATAGATTTAGATTTTAAAAGAGGTATATCACTTTATAATAGCTTGTAGAGACAAATGCATGGATTAAAGTGTGTTAAATTCCATAAAATCTATCAGTATAGTTCCAAATGGTGAAAATTAATAATTTTATCTCAGCTCTCTGATGCAGTACATTCTTTCATAACATTTCAGTCTCAGTTTCTCCTTAAGTCATACTCTATTGGTTCTTTTTATTTTGCCTAATTATTCAGATTTCTTTTGTGTAAGGTTTCTCTGTAATTTTTTGGTGAAAGAGCATTAATCAACAATCAATTTTAATTGATACCCCTCCCCCCCCNAAAAAAAACCACAACAACAACAATGAACAAAAAAAAATACAATATGTACACACAAAAAAAACAAGGAATAGATAGATTTATATTAAAATTTATTTACTTTAATCAGTATGGCTAGCCTTAATGTTCTAATAAATAATCATTTTTGAAAACTGTTTTGGCTTCACGCTGGGAAATATTTAGATTACCTGGTATTATAACTTCTATCTGTTGTATCAATTTCCAAATTGTAAACTAATATCAGTTTCAGCTTTATTTACAGTATCATTATTATCTTTTAATAAAATGAGATAACTGAGATGAATGTTTACTATGCATGTCCTCTTACTTTTAAATAAATTCATGATCAAATAAAAGTTGTAAAGCAATTAATCTCACAAACATTCATTTTTAGACAAAACACTTTAAGAGATGAATGCAGTTTTTTTTTTGTATTTTTGTTGATTTGTAAAAGTGTTTATAGAAGCTGACTACATTTTGAAGACGACATTTCTTTGAAATTAAAATTACTTCATATTTTACATCATTACAAATCTTGACATTACAAAACTTTTTCCTTTTTTGTTTTGATTTTTTTAATATATTTAATTTATAACTATACATGCATGCCATCTAATCTGCTTTAGTTTTGCATTATAGTTTAAGAATTTCTTAGAGAAAATTCCAGCTGATATTACCTACCAGATGCAAATTAAAACATGTAGATGTATTATTTACAAGTGGACCTGTAATAACAGGGATGATTCAGTTTGTGTACAAATGCCAAATTTTAGAGTAAACAGAGTGAAAATCTTGAAAATAATGTTCCAAAATATTCATGCTTTGTTAAGAAAAATAATTTAATTTATGTTCACGTCTACATTTCTTGGTTGCATGCCTAGAAATATGCCTTAAAACTTAGGTCACATGACAGATATTTCATTTGAATTTCAATTTAAATGGCTTTGATATTAAATGTATTATGCATTTATTGCGTTGGGCTATTCTTTTACCTCTGTTTAGTACTTTACAATATATCAAATTTCAAATTTTATTGCAGTTGAAGCACTTTTTGTGGAGTAATATTCATCTTACCGTTTCCAATTTACTTAAATTTCAAAAATCTTCACCATTGAATGAAATATTTCCATCTTGTGATCATCCAGATTTATCGCTGTATTTGCACATTTGCTCAGTTTTAGTTCTATATGAAGGCACTTTAGAATGAGCAACAATGAGTCTGGTGGCTCCACATGAAACCCCTGCCTTTGAGCAGTTAATACAGATAATGGAAACTTTAGCTGATACAATTTTTCTTGGTCTTATCAAATATTTAAATATTTTTTTTTATAAATATTGAAAAATAATTGGATATACTGTAAACCCAGATCACTAAAACTTTGTGATACATGTATTTAAAAATTGGAGAGGTGGTTTGATTGTTTTTGAGACAGCCATCAACTAAAAGCAGACAAATTTAAACTTCTACAGGTTTGTTACAGAAAGTTTATATAGGATATGCATGAACCAGTATGACATTGTTTTAAGAATTTTGTTTGGTGTTAGTTGGAGTTAAGATTTTATGAAATTTAAAAATGTTGTCATTTTTTGTACCTGTATGACTGTAACATCTACTCTTCCGGCAACAGCCAAACTTAGTTTAATATAGGATCTGATGTGAAATTCATTGAAAATTTTTTTCATCCGGATTCATTAGATTCATTAAAAAATCTTGTCTGGAACTACTTTCTCAAATCCAAACTTAGCTGAAATCATTGGGTGGTCCCTTTGCAAAATTCTGTTGGACAATCCTGATCTCAAACGAAGATGGCCGTTGTGTTAAAATTGAAAGATTAAGATGGTGAATTTTCAGATTTCTTCTCAGAATCTATAATATTAAAAATGGGAGATGTGGTTTGATTGTCCATGAGACAGCCATCCACCAAATGCAGACAAACTAATACTTCTACAGGTCACGATGCGGCCTTCAACAATGGATCGGGATCCATACCGCAAAGCCCGCTTTCCACCAAAATTTGTAGAAAAGATACTTGTCACAAATAAAAGTAAACTAAGTCAGCCGAGAACTTAGTTAACATAGGACCCTATAAGGAGAAATTGATTCGAAAAGCCTTCTCATTTGGAACTATTTGCTCAATTTGAACCAATATGGAGCATGCGTTCCATTATCATATGCAATTTTGCCACTATTTGAATCTTTGACCCTATTTTTCGATCCAGTTATTTTACTCTGACATATTGTAATAATTCTTTGTAAAAAATCATTATTCATATCCAGGTTTTACCCCTTAAGAATTAAACATTGCCTCTTTCTCTGCATAGTGTCATACCTGCTTATAGTGTCGTAATACGATTGATGGTTATTGTAAATGCTGTATTTAGTTTTTAACAAGCCAAGAACAGTATATCAGCTAAAATTCCTGCAGCTGGGGGACTCATAGCCAAGATTGTCTTCTACATGTGTTTTATACATACAGATTATATATACCATGTATTGGTACAATATTGTGTATCAGGCCGAGATCCCGATCACTATACGAGTAGCAAAGCGACGAGTAGTGATGCGTCATATTCGATAAACAGTCGAGTCCAGGTACAAAACAAATCTTGTACCAATACAAAATGTACATAAAAAGTTTGGTCAAAATGTAAACGCAGATCATAGGACTGTAAAGTGTCTAGGATGTTGAGTAATTTTTCTCTTGGCAATCTGAGTTCAAGTGGACTCATGGTAAACAAGTTTTTATGAACAATGTCAAGCTTAAAATTCGTATTCATGATGAGCAACTCTGGTTTACTAAGTTGTGGAATGATAATATGAACATAAACGGTAACAAGCTCAGATTATACAGACATGCAAAGAGGGACCTTATTCCTGAACATTATGTGAAAAATTCTCTACCACGGCACCTCCGAATTGCATAGCTAAGCTTAGATGTGAAACTTTACCACTTACCGTTGAAACCGGTGGTTATGATAAACCATCAACTCCTTTAAATCAAAGACTTTGTCCGTTTTGTCACCACGAGGTTGAAGATGAAGTACATTTTCTTGTTAACTGTGAACTATATAGTGACCTAAGAACCAGTTTCTTTAATAAAGCCTTGCTTTTAAATCCGATGTTTGATAATATGTCATTTTTAGAAAAGTTAATATTTTTATTACAAACTTGTGATCTCTAATATGATCTTGGTATTTATTTTACAATATGATAAGAAGACACCGGGCATATGTAGCCGAGTCTAATTATCTTCATTTATTATATTGTTAAAACAGATGTTAATTTGGTTATTATATTTTTTGGTATTCTTCAATATAAGAATGCTATTTTTTTCACCCTGGTTAATATAATTAAGGTTTTTCCCCATACTTCGGGAAGACCTTGTAGTGATTCTTAAGATTATTATTAAGGTCTTTCCCGATACTTTGGGAAGACCTTATAGCGATTCTTAAGATTATATTTTTTTTTATTATTCTTTTTTCTGCCACGTCCACATAAAACTGTCTGGACCGATATTTTTCAAAGTTGGTGTGGTAACTCCATACTAATGAAATCACCATGAATTTATGAATCTTGTTTCGTTAAGGAGTTATCTCCCTTAATGTGAAAAACGTTGTAATGAGTTCATCTCGGAAACGGTAAGAGATGGCTGATCAAATGTAATTACAAAAATATTTGTTGTCCCAAGATACAACTTTGTTACATTTAGACCGATGACTATTTGTAGGAGTTATGTCCCTTTAAAAATTAAAAACCTTCAAAACGCGACAACGGTAATTCACAGAGATATGGGGTTTTTGTAAAAGGTTCCCTGGTGAATGACCTTGATTTAGAGGTCAAGGTCAGATGTCAAGGTCATTTACAAAATTCAGAGAAATATGCTTTTAAAGTGTTTTTAAGCCATTTTACGACTTTAAAAGCTAAAATCCAATGTTTTTGCAACGTTTTTTTGTTATAGTTGTTCGTAATAAACAAAACCAGAAGTCCCTGATTTACCAAAAACCGGGAAAGACCTATCATTTGTTCAAGGAACGAATGAAGAATTCAATTATTTTTATTATTGTTTTTTTTCTGCCATCGTCTACATAACATTGTCTAGACCGATAGTTTTCAAACTTGGTGTGGTAACTCAATACTTGAAATTCTCGTCCGGAATCACCCTGAACTTATGAACCTTGTTTTGTTAGGGAGTTATCTCCCCTAATGAAAAAAACGTTGTTATGAGTTAATCTCGGAAACGGTAAGAGATGGCTGATCAGGTGTAATTAGAAACATGTTTGTTGTCCCAAGATACAACTTTTAACATTTGAACCGAAAGGATCCGATGACTATTTGTAGGAGTTATCTCCCTTTAAATATTGAAATTTCATTTATAATTTGTTTACTCAAAAACTGTAAGTCATAGAGACCTAGTTCTTTCATTGTTTACCATTAGACATCATGACCTTGAAAATGACCTCAATGTCAAAGGTCAAGGTCATCTTTTTAGTTGCAAGGTCACCACTGATTTCAAAATAACTCAAAAACCGTAAATTTTAGCTGATAAAATGTAATAGGAAAAATGTTTATCTACTAAAGACGCAACATTTTTGTGATTTGTCCGAAATGATTTGATGAACCATTCTAGGAGTTATGCCTCTTTAAAAATTAAAAATCTTCAAAACTCGACAACGCTAAGTCTAAGAAACATGGGGTTTTTTGTAAAAGGGTCCCTGGTGAATGACCTTGATTTTGATGTCAAGGTCATATAAATATTTAGGAGAAATATGTTTTATAGGTGTTTTTCAGCTATTTTACGAATTTTGAAGTAAAAATTCAGTGTTTCTGCAACGTTATTTGTTAGTGATATGCCAAACCAGAAGTTCATCATTTATCAAAAACCGGAAAAGAATGAAGAA
Source organism: Modiolus philippinarum (assembly GCA_002080025.1). Lineage (NCBI taxonomy): Eukaryota > Metazoa > Mollusca > Bivalvia > Mytilida > Modiolidae > Modiolus > Modiolus philippinarum. Next base: position 26,337 of record MJUU01061458.1, read on the forward strand.
TTTAATTATTATTTTAATCATTATTATTACTATTATTTACTGATCGTATACTTGTGTATTTCTTATGATGATAAGTGTCTCATAGGTAAAATAGGAAGCATTCACCAAAGTTTTGTCACCAGATGGCGATCGTGCACTATCGGGTTCCGGTTGACGTAATGAGGCATCGTGTCGACAGAACGTCAACCTAGAATATTTTTCGATTTTCTAAGTAGACACTGCATGACATTCCACAAAAATGTAGCGGAATTATTCATTTCATGTAAAATTTGTGAAGACATTTTTATTTAGGTGATATTCGTCGTCATTTTCGTAAAAAACGTGCTGTAACTCGGGTCAATGACCATAGAAATGTCCGCGAGAGTAGCCAGCAACATCATTAAATGTCAATAACGAGACCGTAAGAATGTCTTATATTTAGACAATTCAAAACAAAAAAGTATACTGTTAAATTCGAACAGCAAATATTTAAAAAAAAATGATCTATTAAACTTCTAAAACTCAAATAGTTTCCAAATATACTAAAATAGACACGAAATGAATTATCAAAATTAACTATAAAATGAAACTTAGATATTTAAATCAAAAATAAACAAAATCATCTTAAATAATGGGAGATAACAATGCACACCCTTTACACTTCAAATGTGTTTAGGTATTTAGGATTGTGTTTAGATTTTTAAATCAGTACATATATATGACCAAGTACAACAAAATTCATACTCTAAACACGTTTATTTTCTAAACGTGTTTAGATTAAACACGTTTAGTTTGTATACGCCAGGGACATATATAACTAGTTAGTTAGTTATATATGTCCCTGTATACGCTTAGATTTAGGACATATCCAAAACACATTCCTAAACATGTTTAGGGCTAAACGTGTTTACAAAGTGTTTAAATTCTAAACGTTGTTTTTACAGTGTCAAAATGGCCTCTGAAAGCACCCTAATTTAACTCTGGCTAGGGCTCATATACGTTATAATACAACATTTTAAAGGGTAACTGCATCTAGATAAACACATTGTTGATACATTTTTCATAAAATTAAAACTGTATCCTACCTCATATTCACAGTTTTTTTTTAGTCCACGAGAATAGCCAAGGTCAAACTAAGATTTACATTTACTCCGGGATAGCCCCTATCAATTTTATGAGTTTGACTCACCTGTTATTGGGAGTAATTATGCATAACAATTGAATACCTTGGCAGGTAAGAGAGAAAAGTTAAAAGTTTTTTGTCGGACTTAGAAAAATCTTGTCTGTTTCAATTGTTTAAAAAAAAATAGAACAACAATTTCAGGCATCGTAGGATGAATATTTTTCTAAAAATACACGACAAAACTTGATATCTAGGTGCAGTTACCCTTTAAAATGTTGTATTTTAACGTATATGAGCTCTAGCCAGAGTAAAATTAGGGTACTTTCAGAGGCCATTTTTAGAGAAAGGTAATTCTTTTAAAAATATATGGCATTAAGAATGGACAAAAAGTAAAAATATTATAAGATCAGTAAACATTTTAACTTTAAAATTCATAAACTACGGCACAAACTTTTTAAGCTAAGAACTGGATTTATGCATTATTTTAAAAAATATTCTGGTAAATTACTGCAAAATAAACATAACAAAATATATAAGTAAACGTAGTATAGCTAATAATGGGCCGGCGGAGTATTCTCCATTTTCCCCACTGACGTAGAATCAATTCGGAATAATGGGTGTATTGGGAATCTTGCCTTATCAGGGGACATTGTCGGATCCAACTGATATCAGAGACATATAATACAAGTTGCCAATCTCTTTTATTATATAGATAGCGGTGAAAGATTGAGATTTCCCAGTGAAAGAAAAGTGATAATTAACTGTGAAATTATTTTCCATAATTTCACTCTAGGAAGTGACGTCACAATAGACGTTGTCAACGTCGTTGTTAAGTAAACGTCTCAGCGGATTAACATTGAAAATGTAGTTCATGCAATAAATCTTAAAATAGCAACGAAATATCACAGAAGAAGATCTATATAATAAAAACAATAACTAATCCGAGATTCTGATTATCGAAAATATTCAACTCATGATCGAAAAACGCTGTAATTCACTCATGCGCTTCGCGCATTCGTGAATTACTGCGTTATTCGATCATTCGTTGAATATTTTGCGATAATCAGAATCTCGGATTAGTTATAGTATAAGTATTATATGTCTCTGCTGATATATATAACAGAAGTTGCTCACTTCGTGTAATGGACCTCTGGTAATATGAAGGAATAGGGACATTTTCAGTATTTATTACAAGCATATAAAAATATATGGCCAATCTTCCGCCTTTCTATTGGCGGTGCTCCTGAATGCAGGAGTATCACACGAAGTAAAAATATAGTATCGAAAACGAGGTTAGCCGGGAGAAACAAACATGTCGTCTCTGCAAGTTCCCTGTCCAAAAACAGAAAGAGATGTTAGTCATCTGGAAAAGATTTGTTGGGTATACGTAGTCCAGGTTCTGGATCCTCTTCCAGTGGCGAGATATATCTGGTTATATTTCTTTTAAACGCCACATGCTACCTACGCATCATGGCATGGAAGGCCACAGACTTTGTTTGCCTTCGGCCTTTATATTATAATAGTGACTTCTACCCGTGACGTCGATAGATTGCATTCTAAATAATAAGGAACATGAGCATTTAAAGTAAATGGAGCTCTTGAACCTGGCGAAAAAAATACTGGCCAGTATACACATATGTACCAGTTTTGTCCACAATTCTGGTATAAATTTTTTTTACCAATACTGCAATATGTATCTGTCAAGATTAAAATTGGTATTTGCTGCTTCTCCGCGAAGCACGCAGCATTTAGGAGTAAGAGCAAAGACTGGTTGCCCAGAGTCAGAATAATGTGTCTGGGTAAAGTGGCATGTCTTCCTGCGGACTGTTGCTTTCGTGAGCTAGCAGGAAAAAAATCTGGCTCAGCATGTCGGTCCTGAATATGCATGTAATATTTGCCGCTGGACGTTAAGTACAGTCTGCAACATTAGCCACTAGCCCGAAGTCCGAGACTAGTAAATTTTGATCCGGACTAGTAAACTTCAAAAGTAGCTAGCCTGAACGGACTAGTAAATATTTTTTGACATTCAGAGTGATTTTTGTGGTGTTTGATTTATTCTGACTAAATACAAGACATAAATTGACTCCAAAGTACGAAGTTTAATCGAAAATCGGTAGAACCAGTGACAAATGATCGATTCTGTTACCGGTCATACATCGGGAACCAGTTTCTTAATCTCGCGCTCAACGAGATCTTGTTTAAATAAAACCTATTACCAGAAAGATCGAACTGCGCTACAATATGTCTGGATATGGACATTTTATCATTAAAATATTTCAGTACAGGTTTACTGAATACTCAAAACATATTTTAAGCAGTTTCAGAGGAGTTGCAGTGACAATAACAGGACTGACAGACAGATGGACGGATTGGTTTAAAATTGTAATCCTGAGTATTTGGGTTAAATAATGTATTCAGTTTCTCCATTAGAGTTGCATAATTTTCAAAAACAAAATTTGACATAAAACAAGATTCATATCATTCTTTATTTCAAAATATTTTTCGGGCTAGTAATTCAAAGTTCGGACTAGTAAAACCTAGCACCTCACTAGCCCGAAGGACTAGTAGCATAAAAAGTTTTTGGTGCAGACTGTAAGCAATAATTCAATCAATCAATCTATCAACTAGGATGAGCCAGATTAAATTTTATTCATTGTTTGAAACAAACACACATTCCTGATCCTAATCCTACATTTTGTGAATACTTGTAATGTATTCAATCATTTTACTACGAGCGGCAGCGAGTGTTGAAATAATGGCATAAAGGGTCAACCCGTGGTAAAATAAACATAAATTGAGGCACACAAGAATTATTTCGATTCTAATAGGACAATTAAGGTAAGGTTTTTTCAAACAAAGCGCTCTAGGTTATCGCCCATATTGGCTGTTCTAACATTTGAACACACACAATGCATAGCTTAGGTGGACTAAAAGAATTATCAGATAAGGAGAAACTGTCAGGATTTGGGATTTTTAACTTTATTTTTCTTTTTTTTTTTCTTCGGCTATGACCACTGGTATATGTGTATCGAACGGAAAAAAAAACAAACAGGTGGGACAAAAGTTACAAAAGAGTGGGTCAAGAAACGAAATATGTTAACTTTACCAGATTATCGAAAAAGTAAAGGATTGCGTGTAAATGACAAGAAAAAAATATCAGCAGGAATCGTATAACATTTTTTTAATGCAATCAGTTGTATTATTAAACATATAAAGCCTTGTATGTGTTTGTTGCAACTGTCAATGACCTCTTTTGACCCCTCTATTATTGTTCACGTCAATGACCTTTTTGACCCGAATGTAATGGCAAGCGACTTTGACAGAACCGAAAGCATAGCATAACAAAAAATAATTTCTTTGATGAAAACTGTTTATGATTTTAATTTGTTGCTTATCATATTACATAATATACTCATAATACATAAAAATATCCTGTTATCACCCGGTTTGTGCTCATTCCCTTCAGGTAAAATGTCAATTTCCATGATTTCTGTGTGTTGGGCATACCATAATCACGGGCTATGCAAAAAAGGCTCCAAAGGAGAAATACTGTGGTTTTTTTGTCAAACAAACACACTATTTTTCAAGAAATATATTTTTATCGATTGCACTACAAAGACAATATAGGTATACATGTATATAGTGAAATTTAAGTGTATTCGGCATGAAACAGGTTGAAATGCTGGGTGAACATCGTATTTCCCCCTGTTTTGCAGCCTCATATACTTCAATTTTAGATGTCAACACACTATTATTATATACCTTTATTGTCTTAAAATATTATTCATTTATTTAAAGTAATTCATTAGTTTTTATTTTTAATTTCGCGGTTCAGACAAATTTCTGTCTGGGCATGTTGTGTAGTACACAAAGACGTGTGTTTACGTTATGAAATATACATGCTCAAGTGTGTATAGAAATATGCACCGCGGGAGTAATATAGAACGGTCAAACCTAATTATCCTAAAATTACCAGTATTTTACCATGGGTTAATTGATATAGCGTTTGAAGGACGTCATATTAGAATTACAGATATAAAAAAGTGGGTAATCATGATTACATTATGATTACTTTTTGATTACTTAGTCAATGATTACTATATGAATACTTATATTTCTTACAATCAGTCTTTCCCAAATGTCGTCGGTCCAATGGTCCTGACAGGTAGAATTTTGGTCGTACCGACAGACTATGATTTTTTTCCGGACCAAATGTCCGACGTTTTCCGTGGTTTATTTTCATTTTGGCTGTTTCCCCTACCAAAAAATCCACAAATGTTAGCATTTATTCCTCAAATTCACAGAAAATCCCCTTCAAAAGATGTATACCAGATACTTTCTTGCTTTGTAAGTGAGTGTACACTTTCAGAAACAAACAAACAATGTCAACTTAGCTTCCGAGGTGTTCCTAATGGAGGAAGTTTAAGTACGAACTTCTAGTAATGATTTCTTTCCCCTTGCTCAAAGTATCCCATTTAAAGGAGAAACTTTTCGGTCCGACAGAAAGTATTTCAGACCGACAGAACTGGTCATCCNTTTAACAAGAACGTTTTTTATCGAAAAATCCCAACAAAGAAATATAATAAAACATGATCAGACTTTAAAAACAGTTCAAGATATTGGAGGTGTTGGACGTACGAAAGTTTGAGAAACTGGAGATTAACTGTATAACTTAAATTGTTACCTTGATTGTGGCAACTGAAAACCAGGTGAGCGATACAGGCTCCTGGGAGCCTCTGGTTTATATTTTTTTAATGTCACACTGGAGTAAGAAATATATCTACATCAATTGTCATACATATTATCTTAAATGTACTGCATTAAAATACTATCATAACTTTGAATATACGGTAAAAATGGGAAAAAAAGATTTTTTGATTATCAAAAAAGGAATAAATAGCCTTAGGCCAGAGTTTTTTTATTTTTGGTTTACAGGAATTTTTTTTTTAATTGGATATAGGAAGGGTGAAATACAAATGAAAATAAAACTTCTGAAAACATTGAGTCGATAAAAAAATAAAAATCTTTCCATGTAAAAAAAATTTATTTCGAGTAATACATGTAGTATTTTTNTTTCCCTATTTTGTTTCTAGCTAATAACTGTGTCTAGCTTCTTTTTGTGTCCATCTAATTATTGTGTCAAGCTCTTTACTTTGTCCACATTCACTTTAAACTACTTTTGTTGAAATTTCAGTGGTTGACATGCTGCGGTCGTATAATGCTGCGCTTGGCGTAGCCCTTTATTATGTATTTCTGCTAACAAAGATTAACAAAAACAGTACTGGTTTACCAATGACTATGTTTACAGTGCAAGGCACATAGTTTCAATAAAACAATCAGTTATAATTTTGATTCTAAGCTCATAGAATTTTGATTTCGTGTAATAATTTTTGGTCAGGTAGGAGGGAAAAATAGAGTAAAATTTTGATTTTAGAATTTTATTTTTATTCTCAAAATGGAAAATTTTGGGTAGGCTCTCCCGTAAAAACACAAAGGATAATATTGTACATGTTTCCAGGCCATAAGTTTGACAAGCTGTTAATTCCAACAAAAACAAATTCCAAATTAGCCTACAGTACAAAAAAGGGTGTTACCATGATAAATCACCGTGATGGTGGAACCACCCTTCTAAGTGGTATTGCTGTAACTTTTTTTCTGTTTAACCTTTCTACTTCCTTTTTTCTGCAGTTTGGGTGTTTACTACTGCCACTCCAAACTTAGAAAAAAGAATTAAGATTGGACAAACAGAAAAAAAGTTACAGCAATGCCACTTAGATGGGTGGTTCCACCTTAACGGTGATTTTTCATGGTAACACCCTTTCTGTACTGTAGGTGTCAACTAAATGAACAGAACCATATTAACAAATTAATGAAAATAAATAAATAAAAAAATTAGAATCAGTTTTTCTTTAATTTTTGTGTCGCCTGCACACGTAGTTGTCGTTGTCGTTGTCTGTCACACTTTCAGTTTATCCGCTACTCCGACTAAACGACTTCAAGGATTTTCATGAAACTTTCTCAGAATGTTAATGATATAATGCCATTGTGCACCTCCTATTTTATTTCTGCTTTAGATTGATTTTCCTCTTTCCAGGGGGGAAATTGGACTTAACCATTTTTAACAGGATATGAGTTAAGGGGGTATGCATAGTTTATCCGCTACTCCAACTAAACGACTGCAAGGATTTTCATGAAACTTTCTAAGAATGTTTATGATATAATGCCATTGTGCACCTCTTATTTTATTTTTGTTTTAGATTGATTTTTCTCTTTCCAGGGGGTAATTGGACTTCACCATTTTTAACAGGATATGAGTTTAGGGGGTATGCATAGTTTATCCGCTACTCCAACTAAACGACTTCAAGGATTTTCATGAAACTTTCTAAGAATGTTTATGATATAATGCCATTGTGCACCTCCTATTTTATTTTTGTTTTAGATTGATTTTTCTCTTTCCAGGGGGTAATTGGACTTAACCATTTTTCATAGGATATGGGTTAAGGGGGTATGCATAGTTTATCCGCTACTCTGACTAAATGACTTGAAGGATTTCCATGAAACTTTCACAGAATGTTTATGGTATAATGCCATTGTGCACCTCCTATTTTATTTTTGCTTTACATTGATTTTTCTCTTTCCAGGGGGAAATTAGACTTAACCATTTTTAACAGGATACGGGTTGAGGTTGTATGCATAGTTTATCCGCTACTCCAACTAAATGTCTTCAAGGATTTTCATGAAAATTTATCAGAATGTTTATGATATAATGCCATTGTGCACCTCCTATTTTATCTGAATCATGAATGCAGGCGACACATGTCTTCCATGGAAGACTCAAATCTAAGTTAGAGATATCGTACGGATTTATATCTCCAGGATGAGTCAGATTGAGGCAAAGCCCAGTCTTCTAGGAAAATTTTGTGGAATCTTCAACCAAGAAAAAATATTCTTCCATTGACCCTTGCCAATAAATTATAGCTGATACATAAGTAACATTCATAGCAAGAAACATGATACTTCTCTCCACTGAGAGGACCCTGAGTTTACGGCCCTTACCAAAACATTGATTTTAACAAACTCAAAGGTCTTCAAAAACATGTGTAATCTTAAGTAGTCATAATTAATCATGATTACACTTGATTGAAAGTATTGTATTGTAATCATTACAAATGAAAAGGTGTTGTAATTGTAATGTAATCGATTACATTTCAAAACCAAAGTAATTGTAATGTATCTGATTACATTCAAAGTGATCGGCCCCATCACTGACTTTAAATGCAGCCAGTCAAGACAGCAATGACAGGTCTTGGTCAGACAACTTATTATTGACCGAAACCGGATGTTCCACACCTGAAGAGGCTCCGTGTTCACAATGCCTGGATGCAGAGCCACTGCCAATTAAGAAATTCTGTGGCATGAATTAAGGTATAAACATGTATTTATGAACTTTTACATCATGAATAAACATATTTGAAACTTGATAGTAACTTTGTTGGTGTTTGAAAAAAAAATGTGTGTGATCAAGAAAGGCCAGATAAAATAATAATGTACCTCGGTTTCCTGTTACATGCCAGATAAAATATGGTCAGGAACTGAAGGTAGGGATTTTTTTGGTTGGTGGGAATTTACATTGTATATTGGCATTTCAAAAATGTCAAATGGTGGATATTCGGGACAGAACATGGCACAAAAATATGACAATACCTTTGTGTACTGCAGTTCTAGATGTAGCTAGGCATTGAAAAAACTAAGTCCAACTGTAAGAAAAATTTGGCAGCATGGCCCCTAGGAAAGCAAGCTTTTACATACCCCCTTTCTTAACTCCCAGGCCAAAACTTTTGGGCATGTGGGAAAGATAACTAAAAGAAGATGGGCAGCTCTCCTTATCCTAAGCCCAAAATTAAATTTACGTTTGTTTCCCCTTGTTGACAGACTCAGAGAAAACCCCATCGGCCAAAAAGTTTTTATTCCGTTTTTTAAGCAATGTTTTTTTTTTATTTCCCGTCGCTTCTGTTGCTGATGAGCATTTTACAATGACCGGAAGTTTCTATTTTTTCTTTAGATTCGGTCAAAAATCAAGAAACTGTATGAATAGAAGTAATCTGTTGTAGACAAAAAAAGTCTTTAGCAGAACATTAATCACATTGTGTTCGTCAGTGGACATGGTGGAAGCAAAATGCAGCAGTGAAACTGAAAAGGGAAAGAGTCCCATTATTACCACTGTTTTTGCTGGGATAAGCAGAAACGTACATGCAAAAGGTGCACAATGGAAATCTTGCTCCAACAACCACAGGAATTGGAAAAACGTTCGTGAAATTTAATTGTTTTGTTTTATTCGATTTTAGACAGTTTTTCATGCCAGATTAATAAAATTTCTGATTTCTAAGCAAAAATCTTGTGTATCAGTCATGATGAATTAAATTTTTATTTCCAAATAAAAATCTTGGCAATGCATTCATCTTTCACTTCTGCGCTTTACCTTGATGTTCTGTGAAAATCACAAACTTAATTTTGAGTTGCACAGACTTACAATACGTCAGTATCCAGATACATGTAGTTATGATTTAATCAGGTGACTCCGATAACTCTGCAGCATCAACTGACTTGGAACTGACCTATACGGTAGTATCACTTTTTTGTGTCGCCTGCACACATAGTGTAGGGCGACATATAGGGATCACTTTAGTCGTCTTGCGTCGTCGTTGTTGTTGTCGTCGTCGTCCGTCACACTTTTAGTTTATCCGCTACTCCGACTAAACGACTTGAAGGATTTTCATGAAACTTTCACAGAATGTTTATGGTATAATGCCATTGTGCACCTCCTATTTTATTTTTGCTTTACATTGATTTTTCTCTTTCCAGGGGGTAATTGGACTTAACCATTTTTAACAGGATACGGGTTGAGGTTGTATGCATGGTTTATCCGCTACTCCGACTAAACGACTTCAAGGATTTTCATGAAACTTTCTCAGAATGTTAATGATATAATGCCATTGTGCACCTCCTATTTTATTTTTGCTTTACATTGATTTTTCTCTTTCCAGGGGGTAATTGGACTGAACCATTTTTAACAGGATACGGGTTGAGGGGGTATGCATACTAAGTAGTTTATCCGCTACTCCGACTAAACGACTTCAAGGATTTTCATGAAACTTTCTCAGAATGTTAATGATATAATGCCATTGTGCACCTCCTATTTTATTTCTGCTTTAGATTGATTTTCTCTTTCCAGGGGTAATTGCACTTAACCATTTTTAACAGGATATGGGTTGATGGGGTATGCATAGTTTATCCGCTACTACGACTAAATGACTTGAAGGATTTTCATGAAACTTTCACAGAATGTTAATGATATAATGCCATTGTACACCTCCTATTTTATTTTTGCTGTTGACTGATTTTTCTCTTTCCAGGGGGGTAATTGGACTTAACCATTTTAACAGGATACAGGTTAAGGGGGTATGCATCTTGTAAACAGCAACTCCTCCGACACCTGAATGCAGGCGACACATGTCTTCCATGGAAGACTCAAATCTAAGTGTTAAATTTTATAAAAGCTTAAGACATGTTCTGTGATACTTACTTAACATGCTTAATGCTGGAAAATATGAAAAAATTTGACAGTTGTTTTGCCAGTCTATCTCAACTGTTTTTCAAAAGGGAGAACAACAAGAGTATAAAAAATGCATTTCACTTAGAATAAATATGCACCAGATTCTATTCATTATACAAAAGGAAAGTTTTAGATTATTTAATTGTTATTGATTTATTTTAATTTCCAAACTTTATATTGTTTACCATATGGCATCTTCTGTGCATGTATGTTTTCGTTGTACATCAAACTTAACATTGTAGTATTTTATGTTTGTTTGTACTAGTATTTGATAAGGGAATTGACTACAGAAAATACTGCTGGAGAAAAAAAAAACTTTTGACCGACCTACCTACCCTCCTGTGAAATCTATGGTTGGGTGAGGGGAAACAAACATATTTTTAAACGTGGCCTAAAAGAGCATGCTTCTTTGTGCTGTTTTGTGATAGACCAAAATTTAAAAGAAACACCTACAATGCACCTTGAAAAGCAATTTTTGAGTCTATTGTTTTAATGGTAGAATTGGTAGTTAAAGGCCTTGCTCATTATGCCTTCATAAGTCATGTATCTATCTTGGGTTGCCACGGACAGTGAGTTTTCCTTTAAATTTAGTACCCTCGTCAAAATATGTATTTGAAATGTATCTGTAATTCATGAAGTACATCCATTTGCCCTAGATAGAGAAAAAGTACCTTAAGACATTTCATACATGTATCTGGCCAGTGTGTAACTATGGCCCTTTGCTGCACTATCTTAGCCACAGAAATGAATATGTAAAACTATGGAACGCTGTAGAGGTCACCAAAGCACCAGTGGTGGACAGTACACATTAATACGCTTTGGCAGTCCATAGGATATTGTGTATATATATCTATTGTATTTTGAGGGCCTCAGAGAAGATTAGCAATAAATTATTGTAAATGCTAACTGTGTTACCTTCTTAAAATAAAGAAATTGTTTACTTACTTTGCAAGCTGTAAAAGGCCCCACAAAAATTTAAATTGGAGCTATTCATACAATAATTGACCTACATGTAATCTATTTACATTTTTTTCTTGGTAAAAAAAGTAAAACATGCTAATAATTATTTAACAAAATATAGTTATTTTGGAAATTTAAAACAGAGCAATAAAAAATCGTAAAGAAACTAAAAAAAGAAAAGAAAAGATTAACGATAAAATAAATAATGAAAATAAAACTAATTAGACATTGTTAGACTGATAGCAAATTCCAAATTTGGTACGAGTTGGTCATAAAAATGTGTGTTCTGTTTTCGGGGGTACAAAATATACCATTATGACTGCCATGGCAGAACTTGGTTAGCATTGGACCCTATCAGAATTTTAACATTTTTGTCAACTTTTCAGAGACCACTTGGCCAACATAAAGTAAACTTTGTTGGAATGTACCTCGGGTGGCTCCTGTAAAAAGTTGCCATCCAAAATGGCCACCATGGCTGGTTTTGAGCGTATAAGAAATTGAAATTTTGGTCAACTCCTGGGACCACCTGGCCAATTTGAACCAAACTGTAGTGGAATGGGTCTTAGTTGGTCCACCCAAAATTGTGTGTTCGCTTTTCCTGGACTATCCGTTATTGCCACCATTGCAGGACTCAATTTAACATTGGAGAATATAATATTTTTATTAATATATTAAAAAAAGGAGATCTGGTATGATTGTCAATGAGACAGCCATCCATAAAATAGCGAAGACCAAATGATTAAACTTCTACAGGTCACCATACGGCCTTCAACAATGGACAAAAATCTATACCGCAAAGTAAGCTGTAAAAGGCCCCTAAAAATAAAATTGTGAGACTATTCACAAAAACGACAATTGACCTTATCTGAACAAAGTCTAAAAACAAATAACCATTAACAATGAACAATTAAAAACAACCACTACCACTGGATTACAGGTTCCTGGCTTTGGACAGGCACATAAAGTATGTGGTGGGGTTAAACTAGTTTTTAAGCCCTCAACCCTCCTTCTAACCTGGGATAGTGGTACAACAGCACAACAATAAAACAAACTGTAAAAATCAGTGGAATTTAGATTTAACTCTTGATATCTATACAGAAAACAACACATAAAGAATAATACAAAAGACAACACGAAGTACAAATGTACTCGCATTTTCTGTTTGCTAGTTCAAAATCTAAAAGCAACTGAAGCATGCAAGTAATCATAAACTGACATCAACCAAGCTACACTTCCAACTGGATTTTTTGTAAATGTATCATTTCAAATTCAAGAAAAACAAGGCCTTCCCATAAATGCCATGATTAAAAAATAGTAGTCTAGACCGGTTGTAGGATCAAAAGTATATATTTAGTTTTTGTCTCGCTTAAAAGTCGCGTTAGGCGAGACATAGGTATAACTTACATTTGTACCGGCGGCGGCGGCGTAAACTTTTATAAATTGTTAATAACTTTGACAATGAGATACCTAGAAACTAGTTCTTTGGTCCGCAGATAGTTCATGGTCAAAACTTTCCGACAGATAATAGGTTATATGACTTGGACCTAATTTTCATGGTTCAATGCATATGGCTTCATGAAAATTGCGTTAAAGTTTCACATTCTAGTCCATTCCTCAGCAAGTGTAATACCTAGGGAATTCATATTTGGTTCATAGATACATCTTGGAGAGTACATGCCAAACTGACACATGTCATTGGTCTCTGACCTCAATTTCATGGTTCAGTGACTTTGAAAAATTTGCGTCAAAGTTTCACATTAAAGTCCATTTATCAGCAAGTGTAGTACCTAGGCAATTCATATTTGGTCTATAGATACATCTTAGAGGGTACATGCCACACTGACATACAATGTATGTCATCTGACCTTGACCTCAATTTTACGCTTCAATGACTTTGGTGTTATTTTTGCATTTAACTTTATTTCTCTGCAAGTGAAGTACCTAGGCCATTCATATTTGGTCTATAGATACATCTTGGGGGGTACATACCAATCTGACACATGTCATCTGACCTTGACCTCAATTTTATGCTTCAGTGACTCTTGACTTATATTTGCATTTTACTTCATTTCTCAATTACTGTTAGAGATAGACTCCAAGTATTCGGTCTTTAAGTATGTTTAGGAATTTAAGTGGCTGTCCAATACTTGTCACCTGACCTTGACCTTGATTTCATGGTTGAGTGACTTTCAATATATTTTCACAGTTAAGTGTCCTTATCAACACCCATTATACCTGCATCTGTATTATTTTGTTTCAAAAAGTTTTTCTTGGTGGATACTTGTCAGGTTAATATTTGTCACCTGACCTTGACCTTGATTTTCTTGGTTGAATGACTTTTAACATATTTTATTATTGTTAGACCTAGACTAAAATTTCATGTCTAAGTAACTTTCAAGATATCTTTATCATTGTTATTTGTAGACCCATGATATTTGGCCTGTTGATGATAAGTCTTTATATGTACTTGTTATTTTGAAAGCTTGTTGCCTGTCCTTGATCTAAATTTCATGGTTAATTATTTTTTATCATATACATTGTATTTATTGTTGTTAGACCTAAACCCATGTTTTTAGGTCTGTGAGTAGGTCTTGGTGAGTTAATTCATATTTAACTTATTATATATGGAAGCACATTGGTACATGTGTATTTGGTGCTTTCACCTTTTGGAAGATGTACTTATTAGTCTGATATGTGCCATTACTACATTGTATGTCCACATGTTTATTAAATCAAAAGCCGCTTATTCAGGTGAGACATCATCTAGATCTTGTGTCCACACTTGTGTTGTAAATTATGAACAAGACAGTCAATGTTGTTACCAATAAAAACCATGTATAAAGATTTACATAGATAGCGAGACCAAAAGGATTTTGTTTTAAAAAAAGTTATTGGCTTCCCTGGGCTCATCCAAAACAGTTGCAATGGTTGGACTTAGTTTGACATTGGACCCTTTGGGAATTTAACACTAAACTGTTTCAAAATGCAAATGGTTTGAAATTACAGGTCTTTTCTCTAGGCAACTATGAACCTGGTGAACGATTTCAGGTTCCTTAGGGCCTCTAGTTTCAACTTTCAGAAAAAAATTATAGTGACATGTAAGATGCTACTAATTTTCATACTCTGATGATTGCAAATTTCTTTTTAGGAGTCTGCTGAATTGCCAAAAAAGAAACCTCGTAAACTTTTGCCAGATTTAACAAGAAGTGATTCCAATTCCAGCAGTGGTGACAGTTCTATTCCAGATGGAACTATTCCTGATGAAACAAGCCAATGGAATGGATATATGCTCCCAAGTCTGCGTATTTTTGTTGATCCAATAATAGAAAATCCATTTGAAATATTTCAGACAGCATATTTAGCTTTCCTTAAAAATGAGCTAAAAACTCTCAGTCATGTTATTAGTTTCTTCAGGGAAGACCACAACATAAAGATGAAGCAATGCTTTCAGCGTCTTTGTTCAGAAGCATTTGAATTGGACTACAACCGTTTTGAAGATGTACCTTTCCAGAAAGTTTTAGAATTGAGAAATAAACTGAAGTCAGAGTCTTGGTTGAGCAGGCATGACTTTCCTGTTGGCTATGGGTAAGTAATTATTAGCTCACCTGGCCATGGGGCCATGTGAGCTTATGGAAATTATTAGCTTTTGTAATCAGACTCATCACTTTGCATCCATCTGCATCATCGTCGGCATCTTTTCACATTTTCATCTTCTACTCTGAAACCATTGAACAGATTTGAATCAAACGTGACACAAATGTTAATCAGATGGTCCTTTACCAGATTTATGTTTTTGGTGCAGATCTGAAATTAAACATGGCTGCAAGGGCCAATAATCACTAGTAAACCTTTTTGGCTAATATAACCCATTTTTGGCTAATTTAACATTGAAACCCCTAATAATTAGCCAATTTTAGTTAAATTAGACTTGGACAGTTATTTTAGCCAATTTCCATTATATTTCTCATGTTCACATTAAATTAGACACTGTCACTGTAAAATTAGCCATGTCCATGTTAAATTAGACCTTTTTGGGGTAAACTGAATACACATCATTGTTTTTACCCATTTGGTTTAATCAAAAAGGTCTAATTTAACCTGGACATGGCTAATTTTACAGTGACAAGTCTAATTTGAAAAGGACAAGGATAATATAACAAGAATTGGCTAAAAATTAGGTGTTTTCTGTTAAATTAGACAAAAACGGATTATTTTAGCCAAAAAGGTTTAATAGTGAATGTGTTCTGATAGGTCTAAATTTAAAAAATCCTCTTGTCTAAAACCATTTAGCCAATTGACTTGTTACTTTGCAGGAATTATCATTAAGTGGTCCTGTACTTAGCTTATGAATTGTTTGCCGATCGGAAATTCTAAACAGCCGCCATGACACAGCCTTCATGTATTTTAACATTGGACCCTATGGGAATTTCACATTTTCATCTTCTCTTCTGACTCCATTGAACAAATTTGAGCCAAAACTTGGCAGAAAAGTTATTTAGGTGGTCCTTTACAAGATTTTTTTTGGCGCAGATCAGATATTCAACATGGCTGCCAGGGCCAATTATGTGCCAATAATGTGCTTTGATTGGTCCAAATTTTAAAAATTTTATTGTCCTAAACAGCTAAGCAAATTGAATTGTTATATGAGCTTTTCTCATCACTTGGCATCAGTTGTCTGTGTGTCATCCATCAGCATTTCATATTTTAATCTACTCCTCTGAAACCTCTGTGCCAATTTCAACCAAACTTTGTGGCCGATTACCCTGCCTTCAAACCAAGATGGTCACCAGGCTAAAAATAGAAAAAAAGGGGGGATGAAATTTTAAAAATCTTCTCCTCTGAAACTACAAAGACAATCCAAGCCAAACTTTCCTGAAATGATCCTTTGGTGGTCACTTTTCAAAATTGTGTCCGATGATCCCGACAGGCTAAAAATAGAAAATGGTGGGATGAATTTTGAAAATCTTCTCCTCTGAATATATCATTTGAATTTTAACCAAACTTTGCTAAAATGATGCTTAGGTAGTCTACTTCCAAAATTGTGTCCGGCATTTCTGACCTC
>MJUU01061458.1:63132-80756 GCA_002080025.1 Modiolus philippinarum
GACTAATTTGCGTCAAAGTTTTCTGCTTAGGTCCATTTCTCAGTAACCTTATAAGATGGAACATCTTTATTTGGTCCATGTATTCGTCAGAGGGTGTCCATGTCAGTCTGACATTTGTCGCATGACCTTGACCTCATTTTCATGGTTCACTGACTCCATCAAAATTTTCTGAGTAGTTCCACTTCTCAGTATCTATCAAGGTAAGAGCAAGCATATTGGGTCTACATCTTCATTATTGGAAGTCAGTGACAGTCTGACACGTGTCACTTGGCCTTGACCTCATTTTCATGGTTCATTGACTTTGACTTATTTGCGTCAAAGTTTTCTACTTAGGTTCATTTGTAAGTAATCACATATGACAGAACATCCTTATTTGGTCCATGCGCTTGTCACAGGGTGCCCATGTCAGTCTGACATATGTCATTTGACCTTGACCTTATTTTCATGGTTAGGTGACTCCATCAATTTTTTTTTTTTTAATTCCTTTGATCAGTTTTCCATCCACTTGTGCAAGGCAGGCGAGACATTTATAGCGTCCAGCTTTTGTTAGATTAATTATCCTGGAATGCTATGCAAATACCAAGCTATTAAAATATATACCCAAAAACTATACTAAACTTTTGAAATACATACCCCAAATAGATACCAATGCAGTATAAAAGATACCCCGAAAAAATACTAAAAATCTGAGGAATGGACCCGAAAAAAATGCACATCCCCGTATACCAATATATAGAAAGTGATCCCCCCGGGACAAAATCATGCTTTCAAAAAGGAAAAATGATGAAATAAATTTTTTTTACTATTTTCTTAGCTCACCTGGCAGAAGGCCATGTGAGGTTTTTTCATCACTTGGCGTCCGTCGTAAACTTTTCACATTTTAATCTTTTTCTCTTAAACTGCTAGGCAAAATTGAACCAAACTTAATAGAAAGCATTCTATTCGATTATAGGTTTTGACGGCGACTATTCCAGATAAAATTGTGCCCGGTTACTTTGATTTTTAATTTGCTCATTTCATTTGATTTATCTTTTGATAATGATATTGATTAGGCGAGTTTTGTTATATTTTGCAAGGTGTTTTTAGCTCACCTGGCCACAGGCCATGTGAGCTTTTGTCATCACTTGGTGTCCGTCGTCCGTCCGTCCGTTAACTTTTCACATTTTAATCTTCTCCTCTGAAACCACTGGGCCAAATGGAACCAAACTTGGCAGGAAGCATATATGTAAGTCCTTTATAAAGTTTCCTCATTTTGTCCCGATCCGTCAACAAATATGGCTGCCATGGGCAATTCTTGTTTCTGATTGGCTGATATTAAAAAAATCTTCTCCTCTGAAACTGCTTGGCTAATTGAACTGATATTTCACAGGGAGCATCTATGAGAGGTCCTTTATAAAGTTTCCTCATTTTGTCCCGATCCGTCAGCAAATATGGCCGCTATGGGTGATTCTTGTTTCTGATTGGCTGATATAGAAACATCTTCTCCTCTGAAACTGCTTGGCCAAATTAATTAATATTTGACTGGAAGCATCTATGAGAGGTCCTTTATAAAGTTTCCTCATTTCGTTCCGATCCGTCAGCAAATATGGCCGCCATGGGCGATTCTTTTTTCTGATTGGCTGATATTTAAAAAATCTTCTCCTCTGAAACTGCTTGGCCAAATGAACTGATATTTGACAGGAAGCATCTATGAGAGGTCCTTTATAAAATTTCCTAGTCTCGTCCCGATCCATCAACAAATATGGCTGCCATGGGCGATTCTCATTTCTGATTGGCTGATATTTAAAAAAATTTCTCCTCTGAAACTGCTTGGCTGAATGAATTAATATTTGATAGGAAGCATCTATGAGAGGTCTGTTATAAAGTTTCCTCATTTCTTCCCGTTCCATCAACAAATATGAGTGCCATGGGCGATTCTTGTTTCTGATTGGCTGATATTAGAAAAATCTTCTCCTCTAAAACTGCTCGGCCAAATGAATTGATAATTGACAGGAAGCATCTATGAGAGGTTCTTTATAAAATTTCCTCATTTTGTCCTGATCCATTAACAAATATGGCTGCCATGGGCGATTCTTGTTTCTGATTGGCTGATATTAAAAAAATCTTTTTCTGCTGAAACTGCTTGGACAAATGAACTGATATTTGACAGGAAGCATCTATGAGAGGTCCTTTATAAAATTTCCTCATTTCGTCCTGATCCGTCAACAGATATGACGGCTATTGGCAATTCTCATTTCTGATTGGCTGATATAGAGAAATTTTCTCTTCTGAAACAGCTTGGCCAAATGAACTGATCTTTGACAGGAAGCAATAATGAGAGGTCCTTCATAAAGTTTCCTCATTTTCATTTTGATCCATCAACAAATATAGCGACTATGGGCGAATCTTGTTTCTGACTGGCTAATATAGAGAGATTCTTCTTCTCTGAAACCGCTTTGATATTTGATGGAAGCATAATTGAGAGGTCCTTTATAAAGTTTCCTCATTTTGTTACAATCCATTTACAAACATGGCCGAAATAAGCAAGTCTTGTTGCTGATTTAGAAAAACAATCTTCTCCTTTGAAACAGCTCTGCCAAATATGCCAGGTGAGCGATACAGGCTCAGTCCTCTGAGCCTCTAGTTTATTAAGATAATTGTATGAAAAAAAAATAAATAAAAAAAGATGAAAATAATTATAATATTTAGTAAGGTATTTTGTTCTGGTGTTAATTTGAAATAGAGCAATAGGTACATAGTCATAGGCGGCAACCTGGAAGTTCTTACTCATTTAACACGGATTGTTGCAAAAAGTGAACATTAGCCCTTTCATCCCCAACAATGCCTTAAGGCATCGTGGACCCAAGGGTCACTTTAATGTTCCTCATGGCTTTCCATACATATGAAACTGTAGTTCAATAGGCTTGAAATACGGAATGGTGTTGTAGCTAAACAAATAATCCCAAAAGAGTCCAGAAGCGAAAGACTTAGCGTTGCAGGGAACTTTTGAGTAACCATGGAAACCAAAACGTGGCAAAATTAGATTTTTGAGTGAGGGGTAAGCTGTCAAGGATGCCCCTGTCTTCATAACCTATTGCAAAAACCTCAGTTTCTTGGTATTTTTGTTTATAGGAGTGGCATAAAAATCTGCCAAACTACAAGAAAAAATTTTAAAAATTTTTTGGAAATTTTGACACAAAGACAAACACAAAAATGGCATTTTTTCCACATAAGGGCTCGCTTAAGCTCACTCTCCTGAAGAACAACCCGGGGTTTTCCTATCTTTAATACATGAAAGCGAAGAGGACTGGTCACTGTATATGTGTGCTCAATGTTGGGTGCTCAGGTCATCTCAGCAGGTTTCCATGGCAACTGAAAGGTAAAAAATTAAGCAAAATTTTAATTTTTTGGTGGGGGGACCTGCGCATATTGGATGAGCAAAAAATAATTTTTTTTTTTAAATTATGTTTATCTCTTATCATTGATATGTCATCTATGAAGTTCATTTTACAGATGTGTTTCTATATGAATTGAATTTGAATAAATTCAGAAAATATAAGTGATGTGATATAATTTAGTATAGGTAGTATAATAATAATAACCAACTTTATGGTCAAAGTCTGGCCCCATCCACACAACAAATTTTAATTTGTTCCTTATATCCTCTGTTTACTGTAGTTTCTGGGTAGAGTGGTTGGGAATTGAATATGAATAATAGAAAGCATCTACATGTATGTAAGGTCCTTTTTAAAGTTTGCTCATTTCGTACTGATCCCACCATGGGCAAATCTTGTTTCTGATTGGCTAATATTTTAAAAAATCCTCTCTTCTGAAACTGCTTGGCCAAATGACCTGATATTTCACAGGACGCATCTATCAGAGATGTTTTATAAAGTTTCCTCATATCATTTTGATCCGTCAACAAATATGGCCACTTATTGTACTATTCTTGTTTCTGATTGGCTAATGAAGAAAAAATCTTCTCATATGAAACCACTAGGCCAAATGAATTGATACTTGATATGAAATATCTATTAGAGGTCCTTTATAAAATTCCTCATTTAGGAACGATCCGTCAACCAACATGGCGACCAAAGGCAAATCTTGTTTCTGATTGGCTGATATTTAAAAAATCTTTTCCTGTGAAATTGATTGGCCAAACAAACTGATATTTGACAGGAAGTATCTATGAGAGGTCTTTTATAAGGGTTCCTCATTTTGTTCTGATCCATCAACAAATATGGCTGCTATGGGCAATTTTTGTTCTGATTGGCTGATAAAGGAAAATTTTTCTCCTATGAAAAGGCTTAGCCAAATGAATTGATATTTGACATAAAGCATCTACATTGTACATGTGTTAGAGGTTCTTTATAAAGTTTCCTTATTTTGTCCCTAACTGTCAACAAACATGGCCGTAACATTGGCTCGAAGCATCTGTGAAAGGTTCATTTTAAAAAATCCAATATTTTTTTGGCCCATCAGAGAACAAATATCACAACTAAGAACAATTTATCAGTGCCACGTGAGCAATACAGGCTCAGCATTCTGTGCCTCTAGTTTTAAACAACAAAATTTAGTTTCCAGTATTCTGTTTGACAAATAATTGGTAGGTCTGTATAACTACAGTATTATATATGTAAAGTTTCTTGTGGAAATACTCTGTTAAAGCATATTTGTACATGTTGTCTTTTCCAGTAAGGTTGTACATTATAGTCTGCATTTACAAGATTACCCAAAATGCAACATTTCCTTCAGTGCTCTGAGCACTTTGATTTTCTAGAGTAAGCTGATTACTAATTAAAACAAAGTTTATCCTACATGTAGGTTGCAACTGGGATAAAATAGTTTTTGAGGTTTTTCATTCAAGCTGTTAAAATTCAGAAAAAACTTACTGTATATTCTAACCTTTTGTCAAAGTTGACCCATTAATATGATAACATTTTATCAGCATTTACTTAAATGATTCTATTTTATGGCATCGGATAAGAATTAAATAAATAGAATCATTTAATTAGATACTTTCCAAGGAAATCAGGGATATATGCAACTCATCATTTTTTCTTGAGTTGACGCGCTAAAATTTTGAAAATTATCTCTATAATGGTGGGACCCACCAAAATTTTGATGAGACGAATCAGGATTTGATCAAATGAAAATCGAAACAAGTATCTTTTGTAAAGAACTTGGTAGTAAATAATTTCACAGAGAAAGGTATTAAATCAAGGGTCTGGAAAAACGCTGAGCCGATTTCGGTCATTTTTAGGACGTTAACGTTTTGTATGTTTAGTGAGAAAAGTCGCCCCACATCGGCCTACTTCACCATTAGGCAACATTTGTTATGCATTTACCTTCATTTATTTCATAAAAAAATGCTATACTCCTTGAACATTATGTTAAGCTGGTGCTGTTTGGGAACTTCGCATGTTTACAAAACCACTTTCACTTTCGCGGTATCCGCCACGCCTGCGCAGTAGTAATAGTTGCGCGGTAAAATTAGAATACATATATCAGTTTATTTTCGTATAAGGCCAAGTAAACTTAATTAGCAGATTCTCATCCAATTTTGCCAAAAATATGGGGCGGGTGGAAGGGTTTTATTTTTTATTTTTTATTTTCAACTAGACTGTTATAAACCCTTGTTATGGCCCTGAACGAAGAGCAATAGTCTCAGTTAATGGTTACATTGGTTCAAGAGATGCTTGCAAACATGTCAATAAATAGGAATTTTCACTAACTTTTTAAGGAACTAGCCTACAGGGCTAGTAAAAAAGAAAGTCCACTAGCCCTTTCTGCACTGTACTAGCCCTCCAACCGTTGTTGGCATGGGTATTTTGCCTAAATCTTTTTTGGCATGTACCAAAGTAATTTTGAATATATATGAAAAAAATCATACATGATAACTTGTTTGTGTTATATAACCTCCTCATTAAGGTTTATAATTCTCCCCAGTAATTGATAGATTTGACTGATAATATTATTCACCTGGGAGTTTGGCTCATAATTTCAGATTTCTCCAGCTATCTGTATATTTTAGTTATATGACTTTTTCAAAGATATTGTGCAGCATTTAAATATAAAAGTTTAAAGGCCCATTAAAAATATATGCATTCTACATTTCCCTTCCTTATATATCAGCCTCCAACAGAAAGGTGCTACAAATCAATTTTTCAGTCTCTGTTATTTGATTTCTGATTTTCGAATCCGCCGGATTTACGTCCGAGTCCGTTCCTGATTTAGTCATAACCGCTACTTCCTGTTCAATAATAGCAGCTGATGAAATTGAAAAGATTAAGTTCAATCCATGCCATCTGCATCTTGAATTTGTTCCAGGAGATGAAAATTGTAATAAAATGCATTTTTCAGTCTTTATTTGTTTCTTTTATGAAATTAATTTTCACATGGCCTGTACTGAAAAATGGAAAGCAGTCGGAACTTCAACTAGCCCAACGGGCTACTTCTGCTACAATTTTACTAGGCCTACAAGAAATTTACTGGTCTTTGGCTAGGGCTGATGTCAAACCATAGAGATAGCTGTGCAAATGTAGTAGCAGAACTTTTCTGACGAACTATCGATGTGTAATTTACGGCGAATCTGGAAACGGAGATTTTAAAAAATCTGGATTCTTCATTTTTTGGAAAATAAAAAAAATCGGGGCGGGGGATTTTCGAGGGGCGGGCGGGGATGAGAATCTACCAATTAATTTTATTTGGCCTAACATATTGTCGTAATTTTAAGAAAATCAATATAAATTTAGACATAACATTTCTTTTTATTTTATTGAAACTCTATTCCAATAACTTTTTAGCTCACCTGGCCTAAAAGGCCAAGTGAGCTTTTCTCATCACTTTGCGTCCGTCGTCGTCGTCGGCGTCGTCCGTTAACCTTTTACATTTTGATCTTCTTCTCTGAAACCACTGAACAGATTTCAACCAAACTTGGCAGAAATGTTAAGCAGGTGGTCCTTTACCAGATTTGTGATTTTGGTGCCGATCGAAAATTCAACATGGCCGCCAGGGCCAATTATGTGTTCTGATTGGTCCAAATTTCAAAAATCTTCTTGTCAGAAACCGCAAGGTGGATTGATTTGTTACTTTGCAGAAATGATTGTTAGTAAGTACTGTACTTAATTTGTGAAATTGGTGCCGATCGGAAATTCAAAATGGCCGCTATGACGAACTTAGTTTAACATTGGACCCTATGGGAATTTCACATTTTCATCTTCTTTTCTGAAACCACTGAACAGATTTCAACCAAACTTGGCAGAATTGTAAGAAAGTGGTCCTTTACCAGATTTGTGAAATTGGTGGCAATCGAAAATTCAACATGGCCGCCAGGGCCAATTATGTGTTCTGATTGGTCCAAATTTCAAAAATCTTTTTGTCAGAAACCGCAAGGTGGATTGATTTGTTACTTTGCAGAAATGATTGTTAGTAAGTACTGTACTTAATTTGTGAAATTGGTGCCGATCGGAAATTCAAAATGGCTGCTATGACGAACTTAGTTTAACATTGGACCCTATGGGAATTTCGCATTTTCATCTTCTTTTCTGAAACCACTGAACAGATTTCAACTAAACTTGGCAGAAATGTTATGCAGGTGGTGCTTTACCAGATTTGTGAAATTGGTCCCGATCGAAAATTCAAAATGGCTGCCAGGGCCAATAGTGTGTGCTAATTGGTCCAAATTTCAAAAATCTTCTTGTCAGAAACTACAATGTGGATTGAACTGATACTTTGCAGAAATGATTGTTAGGTGGTCCTGTACTCAGCTTATGAATCATTTGCCGATCGGAAATTCAAAATGGCCGCGGTGACGAAACTAAGTTTAACATTGGACCCTATGGGAATTTCACATTTTCATCTTCTTCTCTGAAACCATTTAACAGATTTCAACCAAACTTGGCAGAAATGTTAAGCAGTTGGTGCTTTACCAGATTTGTGAAATTGGTGCCGATCGAAAATTCAAAATGGCTTCATAGTGCAAGTTTTTGATATCATTTTTGTCCTGGCAACTATATGCCAGGTGAGCAATGGCAGGCTCTCAGGAGCCTCTAGTTGATTTATGCAGTTTGATGCTAAATTCAGATCGAGGTGTAAACCAGAACAGGTAAACACGCGCACGTAGTCGTCGGGGTCATCACACCTGAACTTCAAAGAACTAATTAGTCCCCTAATTAAGCCATAAAGGTGTCAGATTGCAGGGTGTCCAGTCCCTTTTGTTTCCTATATTTTCCTATAAATTTGACTGTTCCTATATTTTCCCTATAAGTCACTTAAATCCCTATAAAACCCTATATATTCAAAAAATATGACCGTCCTATTATCAAAAATGATAAAAAATTGTGTATTTGAATGTCTTACTTAATCATGAAAAAGTTATTTCAAAGCTTGTTCAGATATAAAACATTAAAATTATAAAGCTGTTGTTGGCAATGTACCTTGAAGTTGTACCATCTATTAGGAGAGCAAAATTCAGCTGAATATAATAAGTTTGTGGAAAAATTTTCTAAAAATATGAATGGATATTCAAACAATGGGGAAGAAAACAAAGGTTAACTTTAGGTCTTTAATAAATCACGCTGGATGTCCTAAGTACATGTATGTGGTTCAACACCAAAAGTCACTGTAAGGACTTTGCCCTTAATTGGGACCTTGATTGGTAATAAAATCTTATGTCTTATGTAGTGGATGCTCAAGTAAATGTACAAGCTGTATAAGAGAAGATTTTTAAATTCCTAATTAAATAGGAGCTGTGATGTCAATATTCATTTAACAGTTGGTGATAGCTCAAACATTTACTTTGGTATCTGCTATGATATAACCTAAAGAGAAAAAATAAGGGTGGAAAGGAAATGGCTAGGGGAGGAGGAGGCCATTGTTTTTGCAATCCTAATTATCCATCCAGAATAACTCTTAAATTTTTGTTAGGCGAAAACCCCCACAATCAAGGACCTGATGCTTAAGAGTGATATTTAGTTAGATTGTTCATAGTATTGTTGTGAAGGGAATAACTATGATTGTCCAAGAACAGTCTGTTGGACAGAAAATGTACAATAGTGACTGGATTGTAACTTAACTTATGTTTAATACCATTTTTTCAACATTAAGATACATTACTTGCTAGATTTTTATGCAACAACAATAAAATTTCATACAAAATCATGAATAAAAACCCTATTTATTCCTATAAATCTGCTGTAAAATCCCTATATTTCCCCTATAAACTTGAAAAAAAATTCCTATAATCCTATATTTTTTAGACCAAAAATGGCTGGACACCCTGAGATTGACTAAATCTGTAATAATATTATGTAATCATGACTGATACCATGATTTTGGTGACCGATCTATTTACTAAACTGAAGTCTGATTTTTTCAAATAAAAATTTTTATTTTGTCCGAATGACACAATTTCCTTTCGGTCTTTTTGACCAAAATTTTGGTCATATCCGGCAAATATGACCGTTTCCAGACCCTTGTATTAAATGTTACACTAAAATTTTTTTTTTAGTGGTTTTGAAGACAAATCTAAATTTGAATATAGCATTGGAGATTTTCCAGTTACTAGTAAACCTGATGCTTTGATTTGTAACTCTGCATTTCAAGATTTTGAAAAGAGCGATGTGATAGCAGTTGTAGAGGTAAGTTTTCCTGAAAGATGACCAGCAGCTTTCTTGTGGAAGCATTACTTTTGAAATAGCAGGGCTCAATTTTGCCTGCTAAAATGGTATGACCATATGCATGGTGACCACATTACGTACTTGGCAACCAAAAAAAAAATCACCAGTCATAGATGGCACCTTAAATTGTCAAAGTTGCCACCAATCCAAATTGTCTGGATTAGATTTCTGTCTAGGTATTGTTATACCCCCCGCTAGTGTAGCGGGGGTATATAGTATTCATGAGTTCCGTCCGTCCGTCCGTCCGATGTGATTCCACTGAAACTACTTGATGGATTTCAACCAAACTTATAACATATCTAGAGTATGTGACTGAGATGTGTGCACTATATTTATTTTCTACATTGAGGGTCAGGAAAGGGGTATGGGGTCCAAATAAGGGGTGCCCCATGCCATTTCAATGGTAAGGGGTAGCATCCTACAATCCACATCTCCTCTGAAACAACAGGGTGGATTTCAGTCAAATTCATACTATATCTACAATACACAGTGTAGTTGTGCATCATGTATTTATTTTCTGCATTGAGGGTCTGAAAGGGGATATTTACTTAGGGCAAAATAGGGGATTCCCCGATTTCACTGATAGAGGGCAACATCCTACAATCCACATCTCCTCTGAAACAACTGGGTGGATTTCAGCCAAATTCATATTATATGTACAATACACAGTGTAGTTGTGCATCATGTATTTAATATTCTCCTCTGAAACCACACAGGCAATTTCAACCTAACTACGCTGGAATGGTCCTTGGATGGTCCCCTTCCAGAATTGTATCTGAGGGTTTGATTGACCAACAAACATGACTGCCATGACTATAAAAATAGAAAAAAGGGGATGGTTTCTTAAAAAATCTTCTCCAAAACTACTGGACCAATTTATGCCAAACTTTGATGGAATGGTCCTTAGGTGATCCTCTTTCTGAATTGTATCCTATGACTCTGCCTGCCAAACAAGATGGCGGCCTCAGCCGAACTTAGCTTATTATAGGAAATTCAATGAAAAATCTTCTCCTCTGGAACTACTTGCTTNTTTCCATCTCGTACATGGAAAAAAACGTGGAAATTTTCAGATGGAAAAAAATTCCATGTAGTTTTTAGAAGTTCCATGTCATTTCCATGTCACTGAGATGGAATCCATGTCATTTCCATGACATCGACATGGAATTCCATGTGTTTTCCATGGAAATCATAAACTGAGATGGAATATCTAGAGATGGGCGGCAGCCACAGCTGAACTTAGTTTAACATAGGACCTTATGGGAAATTCTTTAAAAAATCTTCTCGTCTTGAAATACTTGCTCAATTGAAACCAAACTTTTATGGAATGGTCATTAGGATAGTCCCTTTCAGAATTGTACCCGAAGACTCAGCCCATCAACCAAGATGGCTGTCACAGCCAAACTTAGTTTAACACAGGACCATATGGGAAATTCAATGAAAAATCTTATCCTTTGGAACTACCTGCTCAAATGAAATCAAACTATGGTGGAATTTTCATTAGATGAGTATCTTTCAAAATTGTATCCGATGACTCCATCTACCAACTAAGATGGCTGCCACAGCTGAACTTAGTTTAACATAGGACCTTATGGGAAATTCTTTAAAAAATCTTCTTGTCTGGAACTACTTGCTCAATTGAAACCAAACTTAATAGTCATTAGGAGAGGCCCTTTCAGAATTATATCTGATGACCCCACCTGCCAACCAAGATGGCTGTCACAGCCAAACTTAGTTTAACATAGGACCTTATTGGAAATTCAATGAAATATATTCTCCTCTGGTACTATTTGCTCAAATGGAACCAAACTTTGGTGGAATGGTCATTAGGTAGGTCCATTTCAGAATTATATTGGATGACCCTACCAGCTTTTCAAGATGGCTGCCACAGCCGAACTTATTATACCCCCGCAAACAAAGTTTGGGGGGTATATAGGAATCACCCTGTCTGTCTGTCCGTCCCTCTGTCCACATCCTTGTAAGCGCAACTCCTCTTAAACCACTGCATGGATTTTGACGAAACTTTACATGGTTGAAGAGCACAATATGTAGATGTGTATGAAGAAAAACATTTACATCCTGATAGCATCCAAGGGAGATAATTGGACTTTTGTTTTCTTCCGTTATACATTACCTATAGACCTCGTAAGCACAACTCCTCCTAAACCGCTGCATGGATTTTGATGAAACTTTATATGGTTGAAGTGCACAATATGTAGATATGCATGAAGAAAAATCTTGACATTCTGATAGCATCCAAGGGAGATAATTGGAATTTTGCTTTCTTCCGTTATACATTGCATATAGACCTCGTAAGCGCAACTCCTCCTAAACTGCTGCATGGATTTCGATGAAACTATATGGTTGAAGTGCACAATATGTAGATATGCATGAAGAAAAATCTTGACATTCTGATTGCATCCAAGGGAGATAATTGGACTTTTGTTTTCTTCCGTTATACATTACATATAGACCTTGTGAGCGCAACTCCTCCTAAACCGCTGCATGGTTTTCGATGAAACTTTACATGGTTGAAGTGAACAATCTGAAGAAATCTTTTCATTCTGATAGCATCCAAGGGAGATAATTGGTCTTTTGTTTTCTTCCGTTATACATTACATATAGACCTTGTAAGCGCAACTCATCCTAAGGGAGTAGGTCAGCATCCAAACAAAATTAGGTCACTGTGACCTATATTTCATGCTCCAGTGACTTGGGTAAGTTTAACGTCCGAGTTCATATCTCGGATACTGTAAGATATGGGATGATCATATCTTGCCTACAGATGTATCTTGGGGAGTAGGTCAGCATCCAAACAAAATTAGGTCACTGTGACCTGTATTTCATGCTCCAGTGACTTGGGTAAGTTTAACGTCCGAGTTTATATCTCGGATACTGTATGATATGGGATGATCATATCGTGCCTACAGATGTATCTTGGGAGTAGGTCAGCATCCAAACAAAATTAGGTCACTGTGACCTATATTTCATGCTCCAGTGACTTGGGTAAGTTTAACGTCCGAGTTCATATCTCGGATACTGTATGATATGGGATGATCATATCTTCCCTACAGATGTATCTTGGGGAGTAGGTCAGCATCCAAACAAAATTAGGTCACTGTGACCTTTATTTCATGCTTCAGTGACTTTGTAAAGTTTTATGTCCGAGTTCATATCTGGGATACTGTATGATGTAGGATGATCATATCTTGCATACAGGTGCACTTTGGGGAGTAAGTCAGCATCCATACAAAATTAGGTCAATGTAAGGGATATTTCATGCTTCAGTGACTTTGTTAAGTTTCATACAAACTGGTTATAGAGTCAAACTGCAGTTCGAGGCGAACTTTGCAGGCGTTGGCTGCACCTCCGGTTATGAAACTTTACATGGTTGAATTGCACAATATGTACATGTGCATGAAGAAAATGTTTTACATTCTGATAGCATCCAAGGGAGTAATTTGACTTATGAAAAAAAATTATTTGTCTAAACAAGAAAATGCCGACCAAAAAATAAAAAACAAATACATGAAAAATGTTCCTTAAGAAATTTAGTGGGTAAACAATGTTCTATAGTAATAATTTTTCATTTGGAAAACGGATATTTCTAAGTAGCTTTTGATTGGTTTGAAATAGAGTTTTACTTGAAATTAGAATTCATGCATCATTTTTGACTCTATCTAGAGGTTGTATATTTTTATCTGATCCATTTATAATATAAGCTGCACTCATTGTGCAAATGCAACTAATGCATATTTTTTAAAGGTAAATACTTGACCTGGAGAAAGCATTTGTTTGACTGAGAATTCAGTTCTATACATTTAAATAGATGAGACAATAGGCTCGACGGTCATCTCTCCGAACTATGAAAGAAAAGACAATAAGGGGATTAAATCAGTGTCATCTGAAAGTTTATCTGTGCATACTTAGTCGATTTTTTAATCATTTTTAAGGAATAAATTTACATTTTCTCCCATGAGTACAGAATTACATGTTAAACCTAGGAAGTAAACTTTCACTTTTCAGATAGAGTCAAAAATGTTGCGCAATTTGTTGGCTCGAAATTTTTCTGTATTTTGCACCGTTTTGAAATTATCTAGAAATTTCTGTTTTCCAAATGAAGAATTATTACTAACAACACAATGTCTCAAGGGAGCGGGGGGTATCCTTTAGTGAGCTTGCTCACAGTAATACCTTTTTAGCTCACCTGGCCTAAAAGGCCCTATGAGCTTTTGTCATCACTTGGCATCCGTTGTCTGTCCGTCCGTCGTCTGTCGTCCGTCCGTCAACATTTTACATTTTCATCTTGTCCTCTGAAATCACTTGGCCAATTTCAACCAAATTTTGCTTGAATGGTCCTTGAATGGTCCCCTTTTAGAATTGTATCCGGGGTCGCAATTGACCAACAAACATGGCTGCTGTTACTAAAAATAGAAAAAAGGGGGGTGGTTTCTTAAAAAATCTTCTCCTTCAAAATCACTCAACCAATTTTTGCCAAACTTTGGTGGAATGGTCCTTAGGTCATCCTCTTTCAGAATTATATTCGATGACTCCGCCCGCCAACCAAGATGGCCGCCACAGCCGAACTTAGTTTAACATAGAACCCTATGGGAAATTCGATGAAAAATCTTCTCCTCTGGAACTACTGGCTCAAATGGAGGCAAACTTTGGTGAAATGGTCCTTAGGTGATCCTCTTTCAGAATTATATCTGATGACCCCGCCCACCCACCAAGATGGCCGCCACAGCCGAACTTAGCTTAACATAGAACCCTATGGGAAATTCAATGAAAAATCTTCTCCTCTGGAACTACTTGCTCAAATGGAAGCAAACTTTGGTGGAATGGTCCTTAGGTGATCCTCTTTCAGAATTATATCCCATGACCCCGCCCACCAACCAAGATGGCCGCCACAGCCGAACTTAGTTTAACATAGAACCCTATGGGAAATTCAGTGAAAAATCTTCTCCTCCGGAACTACTTGCTCAAATGGAAGCAAACTTTGGTGAAATGGTCCTTAGGTGATCCTCTTTCAGAATTATATCTGATGACCCCGCCCACCGACCAAGATGGCCGCCACAGCCGAACTTAGTTTAACATAAGACCCTATGGGAAATTCAATGAAAAATCTTCTCCTCTGGAACTACTTGCTCAAATGGAACCAAACTTTGGTTGAATGGTCACTAGGTGGGTTACTTTCAGAATTATATCCGATGACCCCACCCGCCATACAAGATGGCCGCCACAGTCGAACTTAGTTTAACATAGGACGCTAAGGGAAATTCATCAAAAAAAAACTTCTGGTCTAGATCTGCTTGCTCAATTTGAACCATACTTTGGTGTAATGGTCCTTAGGTGATCCTCTTTCAGAATTTTATCCGATGACCCTGCCCGCCAACTAAGATGGCCGCCACAGCCGCACTTAGTTTTACATAGGAACCTATGGGAAATTCATTTAAAAATCTTCTCCTCTGAAACTACTTGCTCAATTTGGACCAAACTTTAATGGAATGGTCCTTAGGTGATCCTTTTTCAGAATTATATCCGATTACCACACCTACCAACCAAGATGGCCTCCACAGCCCAACTTAGTTTAACATAGAACCCAATGGGAAATTCAGTGAAAAATCTTCTCCGGAACTACTTGCTCTAATGGAAGCAAACTTTGGTGTAATGGTCCTTAGGTGATCCTTTTTCAGAATTTTATCCGATGATCCTGCCCACCAACCAAGATGGCTGCCACAGCCGAACTTAGTTTTACATAGGACCCTATGGGAAATTCATTGAAAAATCTTCTCCTCTGAAACTACTGGCTCAATTTGGATCAAACTTTAATGGAATGGTCCTTAGGTGATCCTCTTTCAGAATTATATCCGATGACCACACCTACCAACCAAGATGGCCTCCACAGCCCAACTTAGTTTAACATAGAACCCTATGGGAAATTCATTAAAAAATCTTCGGTTTGCCAGGTGAGCGATTACAGGCTCCTGGGAGCCTCTGGTTTGGGGTCATTATCCACTTCACAATCATGTGGGCTATACTATCAATGGGGCTCCTGTGACAACAGAGTTAAGTTTTTAGATAGGACCTTTTGAGAAATTCATTAAAAGATCTCGTCAGTAATTCTTGCACAATTGGAACCAAACTTTGGTGGAATGGTCACTAGGATGGTCCCTTTCAGAAGTATATCCGATGACCACATCTGCCAACCAAAACGGCCACCACAGCCGAACTTGTTTTCACATACACATGTAGGATCCTAAGGGAAATTCATGAAAAAAATCTTCTTAAAGTCTGAAATACTTAATCAGTTTTAGTGAAATGGTCACTAGGTGGGTCCCTTTCAGAATTATAATTGAAGACCACACATGCCAACCAAAACGGTTGCCTAAGTCGAAATTAGCTTAACAAAGGCCTGTATGGGAAATTCATCAAAATTTTCATGCATAAAACGTTTTGGTATATCAGATTATTGTTGAATACAATCGTTTCAATCTTTTTGCAATGGCTTGCCAGGTGAGTAATTACAGGCTCCTTGGAGCCTCTGGTTTTAGCTCACGTGGTCAAAGGTCTGTATGAACTATTGCCATCACTTTTAATGGTTATGCAATTAGTGTAACATTTATAAATAAACTGCCTCTGTATATTCAAAGTCTTTTCTGTTAGACATAAAAGTTGGTTTCAGTGCATTAGTGGATGACATAAATTTACCTTTCTACCTCATTCATAGGAAAAATAGTTTGTTCAAGATTCACNCATGGGCATTTCCATATTGGCCTGGTTATCATCCCGAGACGCCCATATTGTCCCGAGACGAAGTCGAGGGACAATATGGGTCGAGAGATGATAATCAGGTCAATATGGAAATGCACATGTATTACACTTTTTATTACATACTTACGACGTTTAGAAATGCAAGGCCGATATGGACCGGAAGTCGTTTATTTGCCCAGGCCAATATGGACCGGAAGTCGTTTATTTTGTCTGAGATGCACGAGGAGCATAAAATAACCTATTATTTTCCCGGGATGTGAAAATATGGACAGTTTACTTCCGGTCATATTGATCATGCAAAAACGCTTTTATTTCTAATAAGTATGTAATAAACCTGAATATTCAATGGGATATACATGTACATGTAGCAATCTTAAGAAATAATTAAGGTATTCACTATTTTTTTGTACATTTATTCAAAACGTTGTGAGCTGTTATTAGAAATTGTAAAAAATTGTGTGACTGGGAAGAACTTGTGCATTTCTTGTGATGCTTATTATAGATATTTTATTAACAGGTGAAAAAATACTATAGCAGAGATGGAAATTGCCAGTCAGTAAGAACACAGCAAGTGCCACATGTCAATGATCATTTGAAAGCTCAGCATATTGGAGAGATGCTTGCACTTCTCCCACATTCAGTGTTTGAAAAGAATGGCTTATATGGATTTATAGTTCAAGGAACAAATGTAAGAATTGCCTCTAAGAGCTGTTACACTAAAGTGTGTTCATCAAAAGTTTTTTCACTTGCTTGATTGTTTGGTAAGCAAGGAGGAGTCTGCAATTAACTTAAATCTGGTTGGTCAAACTGTAGTGGTATGAATTTGTTCATATGATAATTTAACTATTCTGCATCTTTATTATATATTGCCGTCAATCTTAATTGTTATGCTTGAACAAACTTACTGACCAAACAATCAAACAAGCTGCCGAAACTTTTGATGAACACACTTCAGTGTAACAGCTCTAAGCTTCTAGGATAAATTGCATTATCTAATTATGTACATTTAATTTGTTATACCCCTCGCAAACGAAGTTTTTGGTGTATATTGGTTTCACCCTGTCTGTCTGTCTGAAATAGATTGTCAACAACTCCTCCAAAACGACATGCAGGATTTTAATAAAACTTGGTGGATTGTTAGATTACATAATGGAGATGGCCGCTATGGGCAATTCTTGTTTCTGATTGGCTGAT
>MJUU01061460.1:0-12269 GCA_002080025.1 Modiolus philippinarum
CCAATTTTTTTTTTTTTGAAAGGTGGTCTGAAATGGGTTGTAATGAATAGGGGAGCTTTCAATTACCATAAAAACCACTGAATCTACTTGCCCAATTGGAACCATTATTGGTGACAACTATCCATAGTTGGTTGCCATTAAAGAATGCGTCTGGTAAGTCCACATCCATTCCAAGATGGCCACCAGCAGGGAACATAGTTTGACATTGGACCCTATGGGGAAAACACGTTCAAAGATCTCCTTTGAAACTTCTAGAAATAAAGGGCTACGCCGAGCGCAGCATGATACGTCCACAGAATGTCGGCCAAAGTAATTTAAGTGTAATTTAAAAGTGAAAGTGGACACAGTTAAAAGCTTTACATAGTAACTTGATGGACACAATAAGGAGCTTGACATATTAATTAGCTGGACTCAAACTAGGGAACATTAAAATTAGCTCTTTCGATCCCTAAAAGCATGGAAATTGTAAGAGTTACGCTAAATCTGTTGACATACTTCTGACAGCTTACATCAAGATGAATTAAAAGAAAAATGTCTTTGAAACTGAATAAAAATAACAATTTTACATATTTTCAAAAATTGCAATTTCTGCCCCTTTGACCCCTAATAGTTCAGAAACGGTAAGAGATACCCCAAATCTGTTGGTATATTACAGAAAGCTGACAACAAGAGAAATCTAAAGAAAAAACCTCATCGAAATCCGATGAAAAATAAAAATTTAGATTATCTGCATATTTGCAGTTTGGACCCCGTTTGGCCCCTTATTTCTCCAAAAGGAAACAAGTTATCAAAAATTTAATAGACAAGTGCTTATTAACTTTTATAAACAATCAATTAAAAAAAAAACTGCATCAAAATCGGACTAGAAATAAACCAGAGAATGTAAGACACGGATGCCCCGCCAAAAGATTTATCGCAAAGGATAACCTCATATTAAAATGTAGGTCAAAGCCACTTAATTGTCATTAATTTGGGCAGTACTCATCAAGGAAATTACTTTGATGAAACATCATTGTCCTTTAATGTGTAGTTGTTGAGAAATGGACTTTAACGCAAAACTTAACCAAAGTCACTGAAGTGTATAATGTAGGTCAAAGCAACCTTATTTTCAATGATTTGGGTAGTACTCATCAAGGCAATTAATTTGATGAAATATCTTCGTCCTATAATGTATAGTTGTTGAGAAATGGATTTAAACATAAAACTGAACCAGAGTCACTCAAGCATGAAATATAGGTCAAAGAGTCAAACTACTTAGTGAACTATGTAGTACAATCAAAGGTCTATCTACTGACATATTATCATTGTTCTACCTCTTACAGTTTAACGCAAAACTTAACTGGATGTACGGACGGATGGCAGGAGGGACAAGGGTAACACTATATGCCCCTTCCACATTCGTGGGCAGGGCATTAAAAAAATATAATTTTTGAGAATTGCCCCTTTTGGGCCCCATTTATCTCATGAACGGTACATGCGACATGAAATCTGTTGGCAAACTACTGATTGGAAATTTCCTCAGTAATCCAATGAAAGAAACCCCATCAAAATTTGAATAATAATAAAAATTCTACAGCTAAATATGTGAAAACACCCAATTTTGCCCTCTTGGCCCCCTTTTAAAAGTGGGAGGGGCCACAATGTCCAAAACCCACCTACACCTTCCTTTTGTGCAAAGGAACATTGTGTCAAAATTTCATAAGGATTGATCAACTTGGACTTAAGTTATTGACCAAAAACAAAAGTGTCTACAGACAACAACGCCGACGACAACGACGAAAGCGCCATACCATAATATGACCTCAATTTTTTTGCGGTCGTATAAAAATGAGACATTTTAACATTGAGGTAATTTGGGCTGCAGTTTATGTCAGTCATGGACCAGGTGAGCTATACAGTCTCTTGAGAGCCTCTAGTTTAAAGCAGGTGGGGCAATGAAGACCAAAACTCATCCAAGCCTTCCTTTTGTGTCAAGGAATATTGTGTTAAAATTTCATAAGAATTGATCAACTGGAATTAAAGTTATTTACCAAAATCAAAAGTGTCTACAGACGACAACGACAAATTTTTGAGGTCGTTTAAATTTAATAAGACACAAGACGCACAAACCAAGAACAAGTCACTCCCATTAACAAAGATTTTGATAGAGATGCCAACAGATGTGCCTGCCATGGTTAAGTGAAAACTTGTTTATCGTGCTAAATCAAGTTTGAGAATGTAAAACATCCCAGATACTGCAGAGGGTCAAGCAAGTGTGCCCGATGGACTTGTGGCTTCTTATGAAATAAAATTTGGTGTAAAGCTTAGAAGTATCTCCATCTAGCATAGCTCTTTCCATCTAGCATAGCTCTTTCCTTAGTTGATATTGGCTTTTCCTTTAGACCTTATCATCCTTCCCCATGGTTAAATCAGCCTGCACAGCCTTTCTGCAAAAGCCATATTCCGGTTGACTTGGATATATCAGGGGTTGACCTGATTCTCCCAACGTTTCAAAGGCAAAAACTTTTATTCAAGTTTTCACATGAAATCATATGGATAAAAGTAAACTTCTATTGCATTTGCTCTTTCCGATTAAGTATTCAAAACAGAGTCCTGATTACACAAATAGATTAACTAGACGTCAGAAAAATTGTATAAATTGGGTCGTTGATATATCCTGCAGTGCTTTGACGTTTTCACATTATGACGTCATAAAAGCTCCAAGGAACAATAGAAAATGGTAACAACCAAAGGGTGACGCAACATTCATAATTGACATTTTTTCGGGTAGTGCGGTCAAAATATTCATAAAGTTACAAAACCTTTGCCAATGAAATGATTAAAACTACATATACATCATGTACTAAATATGTTTTTAATAAAGCTGAAAATTGCTCAAGGGGTGAGAATGAAATGTATGTTGAATTTCCTGTGCAACTTTGGGAGAATTTGACCCCTAACTTCAATAAATACAAATCTAAATTACAAAATAGAGGATGATAAACAAGTTATAGGTCTTTTGACTTCTGATATATTGTAAAATATCATCTTGCTCGCCAGAATATGAAGCTTGGGGCGAGTGAGCGTATCTGGCTCAAAGGCTGATATTTTACATTACAAAGCTGTTAAAAGCCCGATAACATATACATATTGGAAATTTTTCCTACCAGCATTTAAAAATTCAGTATTTGTTCTTCCAATTGTTTTGATTTGATTTGCATAGAAGAAACATAAGTTGTCGAAATGACCATTTTCAAAACCTTAATTTACAGAAAAAGAAGTATTTTGTTATCCATTACCACTGGGTCAATAACTCAGATAGTGGACTGCTAATGCCTGAGGCTATACACCAACCCAGTAGTCAGTACTTTGGTGCTGATCTGAAAACTGATTTTATTTGGAAATTATCAATATCTAAATTTTATATGTAAGTAAGAAGTATTTCCCTTGTGCATAGCTCTCCTTAGCTGATTTGGCTTTTCCATTATTTCCTTGGCTATTTGTTCTCTATCAGCTTTTACACACATTTCTGATGATGTTCTTCCAATTGTTTTGATTTGATATGCACTGAAGAAACATAAATTGCCGAAATGGCCATCTGCAGAAAATAAATTTACAGTAACTTCTGTATTTTGTTATTCATCAATACGACAGAAAAAACTTTTTATCAATCATCAACACCATTCACACTTCAGGCAGCAGAAGACTTGCTGAAAATCTGTCAACATCAACTGTCCTCAGACCTAAAGCAGAGAAACCTTGTACATCAGTAGAAATTGTTTACTTCTTTTACCTAGACAAGGATATATGTACGTTCAATATGCAAAATACTGACAAGCAATCAACAGACACTAAATTAAATGGTGGTCACATTCACACTGACCTTCAAATCATGTGGGATTAAA
The DNA here is from genome assembly GCA_002080025.1 of Modiolus philippinarum. Classification (NCBI taxonomy): domain Eukaryota; kingdom Metazoa; phylum Mollusca; class Bivalvia; order Mytilida; family Modiolidae; genus Modiolus; species Modiolus philippinarum. The sequence continues at coordinate 3,885 of MJUU01061460.1, forward strand.
ATTATGAGATGCATAATGTTTTCTTTTCATTTGCCTTTAAATTTTAATAAAATAGTCAAACTGCATTAGAAGCAATGTTACAAAATTTATAAAATAATGTACAGGAATATAAATATCACAGATATAAACAAATAAACAAATAAAACATCAAGTTTCCGTAAAAACAGTTCAATTAGTAAGCCTTCAATATAACCTTTTTTTTTCAAAACCTCACCCTATTTGGTACTTCATTTAATATATAATGTTAAAATTGTAACACTTTAAAAACATAGGTTTTGTTTTTTCTATTCTTATAAAATAAAAGATTCCATGACAAAATTAAAATTGAACTTTCAGAAACTTAATGAAATATTATCTACTACTTAAATTAAGTCATCTGTTTCAAAGAGATTCAATTTTTTAATTACTCGAACATTCAAAACATGTGTTCAGAAATATTCCTTTCTTAAACGTCTTTTACATCTATATATTTTTCTATAGCAAATTTAAGCCAGAATCAAATTAATTTACAAAATGAAAATCAATTTGAAATCTCTTATATTTATAATTTTCCTAAAGCAATTATTATATTCAATTTATTTTCGTTAAAAAACTTTAAATGAACATGAAAATCTGATACTAGATAAAAACATTTTAATACTAAAAAATTCAAAAAATTTTTTTTGTCCGTTTGGTTACACAAATTAATATCAATTGGTTACTTCCCTTTTTAACAGTTTAAATGTTTTTATATGATATATTGTTCACATAATCAGAAACTGATCTTATTTATATAATTTTTGCCCATAGTTCACTATCATATTTAAATCAATGTAATCATGGCCGCCCGTCTTTAATATTGTTCCAAACCCATGCCATGCCTGAATCTTCCAATATACTAGCACTTCATAATACGTGTATAAAGATCTATAATTTATGCAGGATTATCTAATTCTACTGTATCTCCAATAATAAAGTCATCTCCTTCTTTTAACATCTGTCCTAATCTGTCTGTTGTTGATGTTATAGATAAAACAATCCAGGCCAAAATCATCAGTACTCCCCGAGCTGTGTTGATATTCCTCCATAAATCTATCTCTGATGAGGTAGTCTGTAAAAAGTAAGTTAAAAACATGGTTATTTCTAAAATTATAATATAGTAAAACTCTTTTATTGTTATTCACCATGAAGTCTTCAACAAAGCAATTGCCTATGCTCCAAAGAGTGTCCATGAATGCCACTAGTGACAAATTTTTTAAAATCTGATGAATCTGTATCAAAAAATAAAAAGTCCTATATTCCATATATTTAAATACCTACACTGTTGTTTTGTCATACTTTGTATGTATACAGTACACATAGAGTGTTTCAGTTACAAAACACTCAGGTCTGACATATTTCACTCAATAAACACCAGCAAATGTCGGCGTAAACACCAACAAACTTCCTGTTTTTAGAAATATATTGGCAAGTCATAAATGGCAGTGTAAACACCAGCATTTCACCAGCAATTGTTGGTGTTTTTACTCATGTCAGACCAGGGTGTTTTGTAACTGAAATTCTGTGTATACTCTATAGTATATTTCTTTCCCAAACTTTTTGGTGACAAAGAAATTTTCAGGGATATATAGAATAGCTGATGCTCCACCTTTTTTCCACATTTTTTTTTAAAGAAATAGAAATGTAGTTAGAATTTTTTTCTACAACTACTTTACACTAGATCTACTATGACCAGCTCATTGATTAATCCCGCATCTTCAATCAGTATTTTTAATTGTGTCTACTTAGCTGAAGGATTCTTCAATCAGTTTTCTTTTCAACAATAGTCAAATGTTTTTTTCAGAGGGGCTTGATTTGGGGAGGCTATACTAATCAATATACATACACTTGGATCTGCCCATAGACCAGGGTATTCGTTGTGTAGATTAATTCTGTCTTCAATATTAGCTATACTAAGACTTAATATCAATGCTGCGAAATATATAATAATGGAAACTGTCCCTGTCTGTAGTGTGAGGGATCTTAATACAAATCTTCTGGTTGGGTTTGCAATATCAAATCTGAAAAAAAAATATATGACTGTCAAACATTTTAGCTATTCATTACTTTTGGGGAATTTCAGTATTATATATAACAACATGCAAGACATGAGGCAAATGCAATACAGTGAGACCTGTCTTGGGAGACCACCGATTTTGCCATCTGAAAGTGGTCTTTAAAGACAGTTGGTCTTTCAAAAGAGGTTTATTTCATATGAATTTTACAGAGAAGATAAAATGTGATGGTTTTCCAAAAGTCTTTTGAAAAGAGGTTGGTCTCTCATATCAGAGGTCTCTCAAGACAGGTTTCACTGTACATGTACACAATGTACAATTTTACAACTTTTATAAATAATGGATTCATTACAATGTAACAAGTATACATACAGTTTAATTTATGTTTTTTGAGGATCCCACATCCATGACCAGAAGACATGGATGTAGTGTTGTTAAACATTTAGCAAGAATTCTGCTCAAATCAGTGCACATGCTAGAGGCCATCTTGCACTTACTATGAAGTATGAGCAAAGCTCATTGTTGAAGGCCTTACTGGGATTTCAAGATGAAGAACAACAATAAACCCATTGTTCCTTTGCTTGGTTCTACCATGAATTTGTACAGACTTTGTCTCATGTGTATTTACTCCATATGCCTTCATTGTCTATACAATATAACCTGAAAAAATTACCTGCCTAAACTGGAATCCTGTCTGAAAATTATAAGCCTAATCTTTTTTCCTTAAAACCACACGTACAGTAAAACAATTATACTAGCCATTAAATGGATGTCTTAAGACAATTATTGTGTAAAAGTAACTTGTGTAGAGGGCTGTATATAATTCAGATTTAAAAGCTGCGGAAGGACTGGGTAGGGGGCAATGTATCTTGTTACAGCTTAAGCCAAGGTACAGGTCCATATCAAGTAGAGGGGTAATGATTCATCGATGATTCGATTATATCGATCCAAAGTGATGGCAATTCTTGTAGTCTATCGTTAGTCCGGAATCGCAATACTGAAAACGGCTTTGATAAATACAACCGCACCCAATCCTATCTGCGTTTTATTGGTGCCAATATGGCGGAACTGGTAAATATATACAAAATTGTCATTTTGAATGCTCCCAAGGCTTATAAGTCGATAAAATTACTAATATTTAATTACAATTATTACAGATACATGGATCAAATATTAAAATAATTGTATAATGCAATTCATACATTGTAGTCTTGATATCTTCTGAATTTATATCAAGAAAACAAGATATACAATTTACCATGATAGGTATCGTGATAGCATCGTATCGCATGCAAATATCAGGATATGTATTGTATCGTGAGATTCCTCACGATACTCAGCTCTAATATCAAGGTCTGCAGGAAGACTAGTTAATCTGATGCAGCCCAGTTCACAAGTTACTATTACTTTTATTTTATTGAACCAATTTGCCTACAACTTTTCATTGTCAAACCATGAAAACCAAATACATGTAATTATAGCTTTTATGAAATTGATAGACATAGACATGAAATTTGAGGTTAATTTGTGAACATTTTGAAATTGATTAATGTTTACTTCAATGCGATTTTTGTCTCTTATCTTTCTGGGCAATCAAAAATTAATAAATTGAGATTAGTAGCTAAATCTGTATGTGTTATTTCTCTTCTGATGTCACAACAAGGCTTTTTTTCCTTGGAGAACTGTATCAGATTTAAATAGACAGCTTAGAGTATTGTTTGAACTGTATTTTGAAATACAGTAATTAAACCCAATTGAATTGTCAGTCTAAAATTCTGAAGACTGAAAGGGTCTCCTGTCAAAATCAACAAAAACCTTTACTTGTTTAAAAAACACAATACAACATGTATGTCTCCCAACCTTCATTTGGAGGACATAAAAATTCTAATTAACTTACAGTCAGTGGCCAAAAGTGTTGGTGCATAATATTTTTTACTATTTATTTCATGTAAAACCACAATTTTTGAAAAAAAATTTTGTAAGGTCAATTCTTATCCGATTTCAATGAAAATTTCAGTGATAAACTCAGAATCTTGTGCATAGCTAATACACATGACCCCTTCACAGTGACCAAATAATTTCAAGATAGTGTCTAGTTTGGTGATACTGAGAATATCAGTCATTTTAGATCAAAGGAAATTCATACAAGTTACCGATAAAAACACTTACCTATCACAGGCTGAAACTGTACACAGTACCAAAAGGATATAGAACATGCACTGTACAGGAAGTGCTAATGGCCGATAATGCTCTAGGAAATCGATATAACTGTGATACAGAAGAACATAGACTATAACTATGTGCCACATGGCAATGCCAGCAGTCAGTCCATGAATGAATAGACAGATTGTTTTAAAAACATTGTGAGTAAAAATGGCAAATTCTATGGTAGAACTAATAGGTGTAGCAGGAATATCTTCTTGTTTGATTTTCTCTTCTTCTGCCCACCTTCTTGCTAATTTTGTCTTGTTTTCCCTCTTAAATCCAGCTGCAAAACAATCAAAGATGATTAATGAATAAAACAATATATAAATGCATGTTCATGTGCCCTTAATGGGCTTTACTGCAGTTTTTTTCAAATATATATGTACATATACATCTAATATAATGTATTTTCAACATACATTTACAATCATATTTACAGTAAATAAGTGGCATCATGATTGTTTACTATGACTGTGGTGAAAAGTTACCCTTCTGCTTGAGATTTTTTATACCCCCTGCAAATGTAGTTTAGAGGGGTATACAGTAATCACATTGTCTGTTTGTGTTTCTGTCTGTTCATACTTCTTGGAAATTGTAAGCAAAACTCCTCTTCAACCACTGGAGAGATTTTGATAAAATTTTACACAAAGGATGGACATTATGTGGAAATGTGCATGAATTAATATATTATTATTGTCCAACAACAGGGTGGGGAGATATTTTGAATTCAACTTTTCATTGATTCAATCTGCAGAGGAAGTGCAACTTTGCTTAAACTGCTAGGAGAACTTTGATGAAACTTTACACAAAAGAAGGGCAATACATGAAGATGTGCATGAAGGAATATAACTTTGGCCTGAAACTAGGAAGGGGGGATAATTTGAGTTTAACTTTTCATGGATTCTATCCTGAGAGATTACCTTGTAAGTGCAACTCCTCTTAAACCACTTGAGTGATTTTGATGAAACTCACAAACTATGTAAAGATTTATGTGGTTATTTTATTAAAAAATTTTGGATGGAGAAAAAGGAAAGTATTCTTGTTGTGTAAGTAAAACTGTATTACTGTTTTAAACAGAATCTATCAAATCTTTTAGAATGAGTTTTAACTGCAATTCAATATTTTCCTGACCCAGAGCAGACTGGTTTAAATTCGGATCCTTTTTATATTGTAATTATTTCCATGCTTAAAGTGGAGGCACACATCTTTACAGATTTTAATGAAACCTTTTAAGATGAAAGCATCAGACTGAAGAAAGACCCAGAGAAAGACACTTTTTCATTTTGGATTTAAAGGTCAAAATCACACATAATTTACAGAAAGTGAAAATTGTTTCCAGAGGATGACTTCAGAATGCCTTCAGGAATTTGAATATAATTTACACCGATTAAAGCTTCCAAGGTAATGATGACACCTAATAATTGTATGTGGGATCAGAAGGTGAAGGTCAAGGTCAAATGTCCTAAAAGATATTTAAATCTAGCCAACTGCAAAACTTCAGAAAGCATTTATGGATTTGAATGAAACTTGATTAGATGAAAGCTTTAGAGGTAAAAACCAAATGTTGATTTATGGATCAGTAAGTAAGAAGTCAAGGTCACAGGTACCTACAGAAAATTGATTTGTTTGTATGGTGTCTAATGCCACTTTGAGCAGTATATCAACTATGTTTTGGCAGTCAGTATAATTGGTGGAGGATGCTGGAGTACCCAGAGAGAACCACCAACCTTGGGCAGGTCAATGACATATCTTGTCATGTACAGTTGCAAGTCAAGTGCACTCTTTTGTTATTTACAAAGCAGGTCACAAACTCACAATGCAAAAGTGATCAGGCTACAGTGACTGTACAGGTAAACATAGTACCTAAACTGATTGGCCATCCAAACCTACAGAAATTGAAAATTTGTGCCAAAATTTTATGTACAGAGCATAACTTTAGAATGCCTTTATGGATTTGAATGAAACATTGAAAGATGAAAGCTTCAGAGATAATAAAAAAGAAACCTTTAAATATTGATCTTGGATTCAGTAGGTCAAAGGACAAGGTCAAATGTACTTACAATGAAAAAAGGTCAATCAGAGATTGCAATCCCCTGCTCACCTTTTTTGGACCAACACTAAAGTTTGGTTTTGAAAATGTATATATAGGAATCATCAATAAAAATTTAATTTAAAATTAAAGTTTTTTACAATCTGACTATTGAAAATGATCATCATTACTGTTAGGAATTGAAAAAGATATGGTTGCTAGGTAGAATTCCCAAAAATAAAAGGTCTTAATACTTTCAGGAAATTTACCAAAATAATAATCAAAGATTTTTGCAGTCTTTCTAGTGAAAATTATCATCATTACTGTTAGGAATTGAAAAAGATATGGTTGCTAGGTAAAATTCCAAAAAATAACAGGTCTTTGAGAGTTTCAGGAAATTTACCAAAATTAGAATCAAAGTTTTTTTGCAATTTGACTTTAATTTGAAAATGATCATCATTACTGTTAGGAATGGAAAAATATATGGTTGGTAGGTAGAATTAAAAAAAAAACAGGTCTTTTAGACTTTCAGAAAATTTACCAAAATAAGAATCAAAGTTTTTTGCAATCTGACTATTGAAAATGATCATCATTACTGTTAGGAATTGAAAAAGATATGGTTGCTAGGTAGAATTCCAAAAATAACAGGTCTTTAAGACTTTTAGGAAATTTACCAAAATTAGAATCAAAGTTTTTTACAATCTGACTATTGAAAATGATAAAATAAGGCACCAAAAAAGATATGGTTACTAGGTAAAATTCCAAAAAGTAATGGGTCTTTGAGAGTTTCAGGAAATTTACCAATATAAGAATCATATTTTTGAAATTTAAGTGTTCATACTAGCTGATGACATTAAAGAGTTGCTTAAATATTTGATTTCATGTTAGAAATTCAAAAATTATTGGTCTTTGACACTTTCAGGAAATTTACCAAATTTGGCACCGAAGCCAAAATTATAAATTCTTATCTTGGATTCCAAAAGCAATTCAAGTAATTACCCATGAAAATGTAAACCACAAAATAAAAATTATACATAAAGTTCCAATCATATGCTGAGTACTTATTGTTTTAAGTTTTGGTCCCTTAAGGGCATGCCCCCCAAGGGTCATACCAAATGTCCGCTATCATTAGCAAATTAGATAAACATAATTGAACTCATATAGAAAGTTTCAGCTTCCAAACATAAATACTTCAGAAGATTTCACATATTACTGGATAACTCGAAATACAATTTCGCTCATTATTCTGCCCCGAGGGCAAATTTCAAAATTCCGAAACCTTCGGCACAGACAACTTTTATAGTGTTACTTATACCCTTAAAACCAGGTTTCTGCAACTTAATTGTGTAAGAGGAGTTCTAGCTGAATCGTTTTTTTTTTTTTTTCTTTTCGTTTTTTGACCTCTAGAGGCCAATGCCCTGAGGGGTCATACGAAAATCCTGACGCCCTCTGTGAAGTTGCCACATAATATGTGAGTCGATTCCCGGGTTTCAACTTTCTAGCTTTGGAGATTTCTCAAATTATTGGATATCGCGAAAATTCATTTTCGCCCATAATTTGCCCCTAGGGTGATTGACAGAAACTCTGAACCCCTAGCGCACTATAGTGCAGATCATACTCTAGTACGGTGCCAAGTTTCAAATTTCTACCTCTTATAGGTCCAGAGATATCATGGAGCACTACACACATACGGACAGACTGCATCACATAATCCCCCCGCTTTCGCTAAGAAGGGGCAGAAATGGTTTGTAGATTAAGAGTTCTTGTCTCCTGTGCATTTACTCCTTATCCTTTCATTGTTTCAAAATGCCTTTAATTATTTGAATGAAAGATAGATAAGCTTCCTAGGTATGGAAGACACCTATTGATTTTGAGGTCAGTACGTCAAAAGTCAAAATTGGTTAGAGTGCCTTTGTGGATTTGAATGAAACTAACATACATGAAGGCATCAAAGGTAACTTGATTTCGGAATTAGCAGCTGAAAGGTCTTGGTAAGAGTCACAGGGCTCACCAAACTGGGCGATTAGGGCGATTAAGTCGCCCTGTTGTGCCTCAAGTCGCCTAAAGTTGCCCCCCAAAAGCGAATTCAAGTCGCCTGAGCATTTTGACACTTCTAAT